>JABVXU010000628.1:0-30027 GCA_013365365.1 Cruorifilaria tuberocauda
CGTCATCCTTCATTTCCTCGCTTTTCCAGCGACATATGTACAGAAATAAGCTGCCTACTGTTACGTCTACAAAAAATCTAGTAAATGACAATGCAATGAAATATGACATGTGAATACTCCTAATCTTATGGTCTATCAAACGGTTTGCACAACAAAAAGAAACATAAGCTGAGATCGTTATGCAGCAACGCATCATTTTAAGTGATCATTTTTTCTTTTTAAGCTTTCTCTCCTTCTATCATCGATGCAACCTTTCGTAAAGCCTAATATCATTTGGGAATTTTGCCATTGACTACAATCTGATTTGCTAGTGCTACAAAATGTTTTCAAATGAAAAGTTAAAAAACATCTGGAAATTTGATTTGCTATGTCCAAATGTTGTTTAAAGTCTAGCCAGAAAGGCACAATATTCAGTAGAGTGTTATTTGAGCTTCAGGCTTCAAACTATCCAAAACGATACTTGAAATAATTCATTGAGTGAATATTTTCAGTTAGTTGAATTAGCTGACTCACATAAAGTACAGAAGTGTAAAAAAAAAATTATTTGGAAATTTTTGTAACTATGGTTCCTCTTTCTCCAATGAGGCTACTCAGCTACCATTCTCGGAATATTTACTGTCTCAATGCATTCTTCGACCCTGCACTCACTCTATATGAAATATGAGCTAATGAAGCTGCAAGCATTCTTGGTTACTCAGATTCTTTTGGTTATTTCCTGACAGTCAAATATTTTCAAAAGAGCTTGATTCTTTTATCACTCGATGTTTTTCATGATATCAGTGGTTCCCTAGGCAGATATACGAAACTTCCAAATATGTGTGAGAAGCGGAAACTCTCGGAATCTGTCATGCATATATTTCCCCACACTCATATTGCCAATATTTGTCGAGAATTATTCTTCTCGAAACTATTTTTAGCTATAATGTTTATCACATCAAATCAAATAGTTAAACTTACAAATCCTTTCATTTTTCTCCATGATTCATTATTGCTACAAATGTGTTGTCTGTAGTCTGTATATTCGCATTGTCAGGACTTTTTTTATAGAATTTCTTTTATTTTATCATTTACCCATTTTCAATTCGTGTGTAAATTCTTCAAGCTTAAATCCATTGATAAGAGCTTCTTTGCAATGTATTCTTTTTGCGATTGTAGAAAGGCGTCTTTGGGCGGTATGTGGACCAGATTCGACAAGATTACCCTTCTTAACTAATTGCTGTTACTATCATTCTGAATAAAGCATTCGTGTCGACCTCTACGACTAGCAGAGAGCTCAATTCTCACTCAACTGTAGTATAATTCGACGGGGTTCAGTCAAACTCAAATAAATTATTTGTCTCTGAATTCGAAATCCAAAAGCTTTCACGACAATATTACAATAATTTCACGTTGGCAAACTCTTCTTAATGTTAACGTTTTACTTCAGATTAAATTTTTGTTTCGGTATCTTCAGAATCGAGGATGAAAAAGAAAGCTTCGACCGGTTTACACATATCAGATGTGCGAGCCGACGATGAAGCCTTCTTCAGGGATGATGTATCTCTGCTCCTTACACATGACAGTGCTCTGACTGGAAACTTAATCAGGAAATTTGCAAAAAAAGTTATCTGACTATATAACAATCGTCATCAGTAGGACGGAAACTACCATCTGTTAATGGTTTATGTGGTGGAAGAAAACACATTTCGTGGCACCCCATTACTCATCTCCTTCCTTCCACCTCTGCAGCATTTTCTGAAGTTCTTCCCATCACATTTTTCTTCCCTCGAGATTACTTTTTACAAATTTATCGGCCCATTCCTAGCACTGATAGGTATAACCGGAAACAATCGTTCTCTTCTTTCTCCACTCTCCTACCTTTACCACCAGCAAATTTCAACATCAATCAATAAGATGCCATTGTTTTACCACTATTTGTATTGTGGCTTGCGCATGCATGTGTATATTACTGGAATTCGGTCCGGTAAATGCTTCTACCTTCCCGAATCACTTGAAAAGAAGATCGAATAAGAGAAAAGAGGTAAATATACTGTACTGCAACTCCCACCGTCGAGTGTTGCTTTTTGACGGGCTCTCGAGTCAAGTTTTACATAAATTATTGAGGATGGAAAAATATTTCATTTTCAACTCGCTGCACATGATACATGGATGCCCATACTTTCCATCATTTTCTTTTATCGTACAGAAGACCGGGGAAAATGAGTGGTATCCTGAAATGATTTAGACACTAACATCACCCGATGGAGACGCTAGATACCACATTGACAATCAATCAGTGATTGCCGCTATCACATGAGTCCCTTGATATGTTTGTTGCGTTAGGGGAATGAGTGTGATGATATTTGCAGTGGTTCAGCGTTGTTTTCGATTTGTTTACGTGCATATGGAACGTGGAAGACGGCAGTTTGACTGATAATGTTTGGACGAGACTGCTCCCAAGAAGTTTCCATCATTAAACTGATGTGATCCATTTGTTAAACCTGAAATTCTTTAAATCGTGCCAATATGCGAAAACATTTGCTGCCACGTATAGAGTGAAAATCCGAGACGGGATTTAACGTCATCATTTGTTGAAATGCGTTGAGCTTATTTCTATTCTCTCTCTACAGGAAGCTGGTGCGATGCTGTGTTGTCCTTCACTGTAGGCATTGTAAGGGGTGTCCAGATCTGTGTAGGCTTGGTTCGGAACTTGATCAAGAGTTTCAGTGAATCTGACTAAAGAAACAATAATACATTGGTGTAGCTGACCTTGGCAACAGCCCGCATATCGATGTGTTTTGGTTTTTATCTTCTGTTTCAAGCTAAGAAAGTCTCTTTCTTCTTAGGGCGGGTCGGATTTTAGCAAATTTAAATTTCGGGAATGTCGGTACAAGTGGGTTACAGAAATTCTGCGAAGTAAAACGAAATGGAATTTTTTAAAAATTGGTTGTTCGAGAGCATGACATGTGACCGTTCTAGGATTTGTATTTCATCTTATTTTTTCCTTATCCATCAATTTCAGAATAGCTGTTTTTAGATCCAGAAAGAATTCTGAGCAAGTCTTATATTAGTCTGAAATTAATCAAGGATGTTTGAAATGTAAGCAACCGATAGTGTCATTTTCTCTCTCGTAATTTTTCTCCTTATCCTCTTTCTATCCTTGCCCTCTCTTCTTTCCCCCTTTTGCATTGCTTTATCACATATCTTGCTAGGAACAGTTGTCGAAGTATACAAAGAAATATCAAATTATTTTAAAACGTCTGTTCAAAAAATGATTTGACCTTATTTTATCCAGTATTAAACTGCGATGTGATAGATGTATACCTAATTTGATAGATTCTACTTTATAGCACTTTGAATGTATGACATTATTCAGTTCTTTAAGAATATTTTTGACTCGTTACAAACAAAATCATAAGATTTGTAGATTTCATTCTACGTCAATTCTTCTTTTCCCTTCTTTTGCATTAAAATTTACCATATAAATAGTCTGGATGGTTTAAGGTTTTACCAGTCGTTTTCACTTAATTTATTGACTACCGTCTTTTGTTTACTTTTCATAATTGCGAAACATCTTTTTAGTTTTCAAATCTGCTCTTAAAATTATGTTGGCAGGCATATTTAATTCATCCTGAGAATTTATTGTTTTTCGGTTATGGTTTTGGTTTTGGTTTTGCATTTTTACCATATTAAATCGGACTCCTCGAATACACAATGTTTTTGTCATACTTCATTTGTTCTGATTTCTTGTAATTAGATCTTCAATATTTCTCTATCTGTTCTTCCCATTATGAAATAACGCCATTGATTTAGTATATAGCTCATTTTCTTTTTGTAATTTTTTTGTTCATCAACAACGATTCATCGAATCAGTTTTCCATTGGAGTTTGACCAATTATTTTTATTAAATTTTGTTTTTCTACCCTCTTTTAAATGTATTACAATAAACCTGATTTAAAATATATCATGCTATACAAAGGGCATAAACTGGAGTGTGGTAAAATGTGGGTTGGAAATAGTTCTGAGATTTAAGCACTCTACTGTTTTCAACTTCACATTGCTCATATCATGATATTGATCCACTATTTTTTGGTTGGATAATTGCATATCTGCTAATATCTTACAGATGCATCATCTGCTTTTTCGTATTTTCCCAATTTCATCTTAGATATCGAATGCTATCCATTCATTTCTCTTTTTCCCACTTTTTTCTACGCTTTCGAAACAGCTGAAAAGACAAATAGAAGTGCAGGAGAGAAACCTATTCATATAGGCTCGATGCATTTTGTTTCATTTCAGAGCCACTTCAATTTGCATTGTATTTTCTGCCATGGCCGGCCCCGCCATAAAGTATGTTAGGTACCTTATACGTACTTCATTTCCAGAAATTTACCATCTTAAGCATCAAAACGGTTTCAGATTTTTCTCAGCTTGTGACATTAAATTGTAATAAGCTTAAAATGTTTAGGTCCTCTATTAATGGATTAATATATACATGGCGATAAGTGGTTTTAGGTGATGTTCTGAGTCAAAGTTTTGTTTACTTTCATGCAAGTGAATTGAATATAATTCTTAAGAAGAGATTATAGACGGAAAAAAAAATATTAAGATAGGATGTTTCCATGAGTACTTTTTAACTTTGCAGCAGTAAGGTATTTCCTGAGTTAGAAATGTGTTGTTTATTGATTATACCGAGTCTCTTACTGCTGAAACTGCTCATCACTTTATTTATCTACATAATATGAAAAAAATTTGTCATAAAACGGTTCTCTTTTCTGCTGACTCTGCTACATGAAGCCTTTTTTTACGGATTATTATAGCGAAACATCAAAATCATGTTCCATTCTTTCACTGTTTCACTGAATTTTACTTTTCTTGCATCATTTCCAATTGGTTTTTCAAGTTTTTTACTTGCGTCCTTATGAATGGATGCTTGGATGACAACCGTCTTTTCTATATTGTTATTTACTGTATTTAAATGTATTTTTTGTTCAATGGTTCCAAAATTCATCAGGCTTCAAATAGTATGGACCAAGGACAAGTCAGTCTTGCTCTTGTTTTTGAAAGCCTAAAGAGGGTAGTGTTAAAGAGGAGACATGTATAAGGTGTTTGATTTTTAAATTTGACCATACATATTTATTAAAAACTCCAGAATCCTTAGTGTCCGGGTTCTTGAATTAGAACCGCTAAAATAGAAAACCAATTCGAAATCTAAAATCATTAATCAAATTGAACGTTACTGACAGCTGCGGCGAACCAGTCATTATAGTTGCGCAAACCGTTTGCAAAATATTTAAACCACTAAAATAGACAAATGTTAGAGAACTAAGGAAAAAGAGTAATTATTAACAGATTTCAACAAGATCGGCAATGCGTTCCCAGAAACAAGTACGCCATGTTGGAAAAATACGCTGTCTGAAAAATGCGGCTGCTGGAAAATGGAAGACATATCGAAGACGTTTGGAGGCCAGAAAAGCATGGTTGGTTACAAATACTGAGTATGTTGTCGGATGTAACTTGTGCTTCGAGATTATAAGTTCCAGTCAGTTTACCCATGTAATGCGGTGTAAATTCTTATTAAATATTAGATTTCTAAAATTGCAATATCAAATGATTTTACAGCATTTTAACAACTGAAAATAAACCATTTTCCACTCTTATTTCAGGCAAAACAATGCAATTCTGACAAGGCATCAGCATTCCAGGTAATGTTTTCCTTTGTTTACACGTAGTTTTGTGTAAGTGAGAGTTTTATTCAACATTGTTGGGTTTCATATATCCATAATTTGCAGAAAATAAACTGATATAGATATTATTTTTATGTTCATTCACAGTAATCTTTGTTCATGCAGTAGTTTATAGCAGTGAGAAAAGAACTTATTTTTTGAAAAAGATGGAAATATTTTTTGACCATTTTTACTAGAGTTTTAATATTTGTTGAAGCTTGAAAAGTTATCCTCTTTGTACGAATTGTCTGTAGTAATTCAGTTCATGTCAGACATGAAAACGCTTTCTTCGCCCATGTTTTTAATATGAGACAAAATTTGCAGCAATACACTTGCTCCGCCACCACCAACACATCGAAGAATCAAGGAGCCGAAGCAGGTACACTAAAACCTTTTATATATATATATATATGTTTAGATCTTTCGTATACCTTCTTTAAAGCCTCCATATGTTATTGACAATATCGATATTATCCATTGGTTAATAATGATCTAGTTTGCGGTGGTAGATTTCATTTAGGTTTTCAGAATTCCATTTCCTTGATTGTTTCCTATTTAGACTTGGACATGTGAGATCGTAGTACAGCATTAGGTGATATTAAGACAGTGTTAGACAGTGGTATTCATCTTAATCATTATTGCGCCGATACATTTTCTGGATTGCAGCGTTCTCCGGAACAACTAGCAGAAAGACAGCGTTTGCGGGAGCAAAGACGTCTGGAGAAAAAGTTAGCGAAACAGAGAGCATCAACTTCAAAACTTACAGAAATTAGAAAAGAAAAAGTGAAGTTTAATCTTCATCTTTCTTTTAAAAAGTGTGCAACACAATTTAGTGGCAAACTTATATGTAACTTAGTGTCTCGAAGATGGTTATTGGAGTTGAAGATGATAATGATTGAAAGTAGTAAGGGACGCTATTCTCTGAGTAATCGTATTAAAATGAAAAACCCCTGCAGATATTAGTCAGTAAATATTCGTTTATGAATCAGACTGTTTTATATGGTTGTTTTTAAAGTTGCTTGTTTCAGCATAAAATATTGTTGTATTCTATGCTTATATTAATTACACGTTTCGCTTTCATTTTAGTTCTCACAAAATTTAATTGTTAAAGATGAAATTAAGCTATCCCATCGTATTCATTACTGCAGTAATATGTTTAAAATATTTAGTTATGAAGTTCTGTTAAATAATCTTCTACTTGGAAGAATCTTTAGATGCGGGTAAATCATTCTTAATACAATTGTTTTCAATTCCTAACTGTTCTTTGAAAGTACAGTGTATTAAAGTGGTTTACTTTCATTATTTTGCACATTTCCCTTACTTCCTCTGCTCTTGGAAATTGTTTCAAGCTTGGGGAAGGAAGATTTTTATTTACCAATCATATTGTGGACATTGTTGCTTTACACAACCAATTTTTAAAGTATAATAACTAAGAATATAATAACCAAGGAATGACAAAATTTCAGTGGCGGTAAGAACTATTCGATGTATTCATACATATACGTTATATCTGTATGACTTGAAATATTAATTACAAAGAAGTCTAGCCGGAACTTTTACTTAGTGTAATTGCATTGTGTTATTATGCTCCGATTTTTTCAGAAGCTGAGAGAAGTATCGAGCAATAGTCTACCGAAAAAGTCATTAGTTGAGCCGAAAATTACAGCAAAAACAACCAAGACTAGAAGTCCGACAATAAAAGAAACAACAAAAGTAAGATGTTTAATGGTAGTCGCTAAGTTATTACAACAATTGGTTACTATTCTTGATATAAAATCAGTTTGCTTATTATTATTATTGAATGTTTTAAAATTGTTCCTTCATAGAATGAGCGAGTCCAGCATACAATAAATGTGACACAGCGAGAAAAAATTGCAAAAAAAGGAAAAGAACTGAAGACAATAAAAGTTCCAACGATGGAAAATGGGTCAAAACTAGAACATCAATATCTGAAAGAGGAGGGACCAGTGTCAACCGAAAAAAAAGAAAGACGACAATCTCCTATAAAGCTTGAACAAAAAGAATTGGTACAGTCAAAAAAGATAGTATTTAACCTTTCGTATCATCTGAGGACAAGAAATCCGCTTAATCAGTCTATTCAATCATCTAAAATGTTTGTTGATTTAGGGAAAACAAATTTGGGGTTTCAGAATCATACCATTCTCTAGGACATTCCTTGATATTTATTCCACTTTTCATAAGAAATTTTTGATGAAGTTAGAATATCACTTTCTGGCTCTGCGGAAGAGAGGAATCTAATAAATGAAGACTGATTAAGTTGTTTCAAACGTGACTGAACTAACAAAATGCTTTTATTTTACCAATACGCTCATTATAATTCAGTGTAAGACTAAAAATTGGATAAACAAAGATGATGGGAAGAAAAAGGCATTAAGAATATTTTTGCATAAGATGGATAATAAAAGTATATCTCATAAAAAAGGGGCATATGTAATGTTTATTAGTTTTCGTTAAATTTGTTATAATGGGAAAGAGATTTAAAATGACCTTATTCTCCAATTCATTTGTACAACATCGACTAATAGCAAATTATTAATATAAAGAAAACTGACAAGAAACCGTCAGAAAAAAAAGGGGCGAGTGGGAGAAAATTATTAGGAAGGCAAGGAATGACAAAATGAAATTTCGAGTTGTTAGATTTAGCTTAAAATTTAATTAGCGAAAGGAAATTTTCCTTTTTAACAGTGTCTTTAATTTTTAAAATAGCTAATATTATAAAAATCTTTGACGCTAAGAATTTAATGACTGCAGTTAGGAAATCGAGCAAAACTCCTTAGTGAACTGGACATGATTAGTAACTTTTAAAGTGGGCAGTGCTCATAAATTTCTGAAGGGAAAAGCATTGGTAAAAGAAAAGAAAATTGCTCAAACAGGTTTATTTTGTTGTTTCCTTATTTTTTCCATCCAGTTTCCCGAAACGTTCGTTGAATTCTTTAATGATACGCCCTTGTATTATTAAATGGCAGTAAATGGTAAATTTTGGTTGGAACACTTCATTCTATTGAGTTGGGAACTCTTCAATTTCAAATAGAAATTTTTTGATCATTCTTCACTATGAAATGAATTGTTTTGAAAAGTCACCATGAAGTTGATGTCGAAAATTTATGCAATATCGTTAACTTGGAACGCATTTTCGTGTTTTTTTTCTTTTGCAAATAAGTCCTTTTCATCAGAAACCTTGAATGCATTACATTAGCTACTTACTGGAGTTTTTTTTTCTTTGTTTCGAAAAGTGGAAATCCAAACATTCCTGCAAGTATATAGTTAATCTGCATTTTACGTTCAGGTAGCAAACGATGGACAGACTAAAATTCATACAAGCACTGGAAAAACTGAAGGAATAAGTAAGGAACAGAAGAAAAAGGAAAATCGACGATTAGATCCTGGCAGTTTCTTGTCAAGACACGATTTCGTTGAAGTATGTTGCATTCTTAATTTGGAGCCCTGGTTACTTATATATTTTAAATGACATACGGACTACCATCGTGAAGCAGACATGCAGTATATCTTATGCCCTCTTGGAATATTTCATTTAATTCTTAATGCTTTTCGAAGGATCAGATTTTGTTAGAATTTCAATTATCCATGTGTTCTTGATTCTTAGATTCCTCTTCATTGATCAGTTCTCTTCAGACTTGTTTAATTTATACGTTCCTTCATGAACTAACTTTACGCCAGCAGTAAAGAGGTGTATTTCGTTGTATGGATTAACATTTCGATTTTCTTTTTTTTTCTCCAATATTTATGATTGGATTTGTCTGTTGTTTGAAAAAGATTTTAGGGAAACACGCGTGAGATAGGCCACGAGGAAGCAAGAACTGATTTTACGGAGACAATTGGACGACGACAGAAGAAAAAAGGAAGGCATTGTAATGAACAGCAATCGAAACTTGAGGGATTCGCTGGCAAGGTTACTTTTTATAAACTATTTTGCTCCAGTAATGGACCATTTTCCTGTTTCACAAGGAAAACAGTTCTTTTACCATTTCCTTAAATCTTTTTTAATGTTGCAAAAACTTAGACTCAAAATGAAAATGACAGGTCACTCAAGCTACATCTGCTGTGAAATCCACGGATCAGATATATAAAAGTTCATGTATTATATACCTTCCTCTACTTTGAAAGTATAACGAGAAGCATACTGTTTATCTTGAACTTAAAAGGGGACTGGCGACGAATGCTCACATGCTTCTAGCTACTGAACAAATTAATGGTTATCGTTATCAGCTTTGTTCTGAAAAATATTGCAGAAAATTGGGAAACTGCATCTTTTCCATAGAAATCAAGAAAGGAAGGGAAGGACTCATCTCTGATAGAGGATGATAATGTAGCGAGTCTGAAGCTTTTGAGAAACAAATAGATCTTCGAAAATGGTAGTGCAGTTTTATGAAGAACAGCATGCTTCTCTTTCATCCTGCCAAACTTGAAAACCGAGATTAAGCCTATTGAATTTTGTTCAAAATACTGAAAGACGGACAAGTATTTGAAAATGACGTTATTACTTTAATGAACAAGGAAGAAACAACAGTTGAAAGGTAACTTCGTAGAGGATATACATACCGAAGATAGAAGATCAGGCCAAAAAAAAGTTGAAGACCAGTTGCTTCTATTTTATTGCTTCATTGATTTCTTTCGAAGAATTTGCATGACACGATGAATGTTGAACGTAATTGCATTCTTAAGTTGTGGTCTTCATCACAGTCTTCGTCCATTAACTGACTGATATTGTGAAAATTCTCACGTATTAGGGAACAGTCAGTTTAACATAAAGTTTTAATACCAACAGTGGAACTATGGCAAATTTGGTTAAGTTTGCAAAATGTATGAAATTTATGTTGAAGCTGTATTCCCGTTAATTTTATTATTAAAACAGTGGATGTTGATACATTCCCGGATTCATCTTAATTAATGGGTATTTCTACTAATTTAAATTAAAGGTTTTTCACAATTTCCTACCTATTTTTGAATGCTTAATTATTAGGTTTTGTGGAAATAAAATAAATAATGCCATTGGTTTAATTAACAGTTACATCTATCGATCCGAAATATTTTAACTGTTGTAACTAAATATTTCTAAAAGTAGGGATCAACGAAATCCATACTTACTAAGAAAGTAAATAAGTCAGTTTTTTCTCTTTCTCCTTCAAACTTTTGTCATCATGTTGCCACCCGTGGTTGTAATGTTCTCCTTAATCCTTCACGTAGATGATTATCACATGCTTTAAGACAACTATATCATTTTGATTTCCATTCATGTGTGTTTCTGAACATGTCTTTCGATTTTATCCAAAAGTTCATCTTTAATTGTTATTATACTTATAAGCTATTATAAGCTAGCATCGACTCATATAAATTATAGATTTGTATGATTAAATATGGAGTTTGAAATTTTCGAAGCATTTGGAACTTTATTTCAATGTTTTATGAAATGAGTTCAAAAAAATTCGAAATTTTGTTTTTGTTTCAGATTAACAAACATGAAGAGGATATTTTAGAACAGATTAAGAAACAGGGAGAGGACATTTCAGATAAGAAAGAAAACGAAGGAATAAATGAGGTTTGTACAAAGTTACTCGTCATTTCACGGGCTAATTAAGAAATATCAATATTCCTCTTTGAAGATCAAGCATATTTTCTAATTCATATTCACTTGAAGTTTTCACTTGATATATTTGTTTTTTCTAGACATAAAGTGCAAGTTAATTTTGTTGTGTTTAGACTACGGCGCATATCTCAAAGGACCGAAGCTGTACTTTGGAAAGCACAGGATTTAAGACCGAAAAGATAATGGATCACGCAACGTTCAGCAGTGATAAAATTTCAGAAGATTCAGGTATTTTAATTTTTTTAATCAATTAAAATGTTCATATAGGAATTAGGCACTTTTCTAATGCATTTTTAATTTTCAGCCGGTAAATGCAAATTACGATCATAGTAGCTATTTTCATTTATTAGATTATAGAATCTTCCGGTATCATTGCATCGTATATGTTGACTTAACGAATAAAATGATATAATAGACATCGTCGAGAATGAAAAATCGTTCGACAGGGAGATATGAATAATTTGGATGCGCAGTAAAATTCTTAGTAAAAAACTCTAAATCTTGCGAATGATTAAGAAATTAAATCAAGAAAATTGATGGATCTCTGGCTTTTATTACTCGTATCATTTTGAACTTGTATTATGGAATGCTTCAGAAATATTATCGAAGACAGAAATGATTATGAAGACATCAATTCCGAAGCAGCTGGAAATGAACACGGTGACGCTGGCGGAGAAACATCTGAAACCAGTGGATGCTACAAATCTCAGTTTGAGTAGTAATGTTACCGGAGTTCGTCGCTCTGCTTTAATATTTTAGGCAATCTCCCTGGA
Source organism: Cruorifilaria tuberocauda (assembly GCA_013365365.1). Lineage (NCBI taxonomy): Eukaryota > Metazoa > Nematoda > Chromadorea > Rhabditida > Onchocercidae > Cruorifilaria > Cruorifilaria tuberocauda. Next base: position 12,105 of record JABVXU010000628.1, read on the forward strand.
ACATTCCAAAACTTTTATAACCACCATTACGACATGAAGAAAACTTAAATTTGGAAAGCTTTCTTGACTGGATAAGTGTTTATGACCGCATACTGATGAGCATAGCCATCTTATTCTAGTGCTGTTTAGCCAATTATAATGAATTTTGGACCGCGTCCTTCTATCTCTATGTTACTGTAACCTTAGTCATAAACATTTCTATGTATTACCAACTAATCTTTTCGAAGAATTGTTTGTAATGCATTTGGTAAGATACGAATCATTCAGCCGATATCTCCAAGATCAAGATTTGCGAAAACGATCCTATCCCAATTCACTTTATTAAAATTATAGAATGCGGCTATAAGAACTTATGCAAAGGAAAGGGAGCGTGACGTAAATGTTGGGAAAAAGGAACCAGTCGTTTTGGCATCACAAACAGATGGAGCAGGTCATTCCTTGCCAACTCGTGAACATATTTGCAAACTTCTACCCCGTGACATCCAGTTTTGTGTACACATGATTGAGAAATATGGAGAAGACTATGAGGCAAATTTTATCTCAATTACTTAGCAATTTTAGTTCGAAAAACTATTCCCACTGTGTCCTGTCCTATTAAGAGTTTTCGTTTTTAAATATTTTCTGTCAAAATTATCAAGCGTTTGCCAGATATCTACATCAATTGAGTGGCCTCCGATATAATACAAATTGTTTTTAAATTGTTTTTAGGCGATGGCAAAAGATCAGGGCAATATTTTCCGTGACTCACCAAAAGGCATAGCTCGAAAAATACGAATTTTCAAGGAAAGTCCACAATATGAAACATACTTGAAACAAAAAGCAGGAAAGAACGGTTCAATCGCGTAGTCATCCAAAGTCTGGTTCGGCTCGTTTGTTCCTCCTATTAATGTCATAGTGTGATGCATTATCTCCTTATAAACAATTCCCGGGTCGCGATTATTCTTTAATTCCCATGCTGTTTTTCTGGATAAGCCCTTCTTATTTGTTCCGAACTGGAGTCCTAGAGAAGTAATTTTAATAACATATGAGTTGAATAATATATTTTTCACTGTTACTGTTTCGAATTTTATAAAACTTCTGGAGCATATATTTCTTCCCATCAATTCTAGCAAAAATTATGTTGCTAATCAGTTCCCTTTGTTATTTGGTTCAAACTTCTTTATGTATCTTTTCAAGTATATATATAAGAGAGATAATGCTCTTTTTGAATTTTAAATTTTTTATCAAATAACGCTCATAAAACATCTTTCCAAATAGAAATGCTTTGAAAGAAACATTTAACAATGTATTCATGTACTGCGTTTTGCCGGCATATCTTTATTGTGTCTCTCTCTGGATTCTGTTTTGTCTATTTCGAAAAAAGCTATTAAAGTTTCTAGTTCAGTATATTCATAGAAAACGACCCAGAAGGAAGCACCGACCAAGAAAAAAAAGTAAACAAAATTTCGGAATATTCTTCCTCTGAAGTTCTGGAGAGAGATAAACGATCACCCGAAAATGCATTAACGCATGTTTGAACAATTTAATACATTTTTATGTTATAATCTTTTCTAATATCCCTGTATTTGTTAGATTGGTTTTTAGGGATTTATTCAAGCTGTTCCTAATTCGGTAATGAATCGCGGTCTAACTCGAAGGTTGGAATGTTTTCTACTTATAAATTTTCTAATTTCTTGCTATATAGATTTATATAGTTCACTCTTTCAAAGCATAAATGTTTGCGTAATGAGTTCTGTCACTTTGAGAAAGTAAACTGATATCACCAGATGACACTTTTGTAAAGCTTGTAAAGGTCCATAACTGAATTTGTGTATCTAAATGTAGAATGGGACCACCATCAGAAAGGATTTTGGAGAAAAAAGGCCCCTTTAAACAGCAAGACAAAATTGTATAAAGCGAGTAAATAAGTTCCTTTCTACTATCATTCAAAAGTGCTTTCTTGGTTTGGCATTGAAATTCACCCACTCAGCAGCACCGTTTTCCGGTAGAGGATTTAGAATAGCAGCACCTTCGAGTAAAAAACTGATATCAACAAAACCAAAGTATATTCGTGTGTCAGGATTTACCATATACAAACAATGACTTGGCAATCGCTTCTCGCGACAAACCTATAAATAGTTACACTTGAATGTCTTCAAACAATGCAGGTGGATAAATACATGGTTGGAGAGTATTATGACTTTATTAATATGAAAAAAATAGACACAAGGAAGAGGGATAGTTTTTTCTTTTTATAAGTTTTGTTTAATTTATATTGCAAATTATATAAAAAACCTACTGCAGCATTGTGCATTTCATCGATAAATGTTTCTTCTAAGATCCATTCGTCTTGCAGTTTGCCATCTAATGACACAGTAGTTGACGTAATGAAACACCTGGGTCGATACCGTTCCCTTGGTTCAATATGAAAATTCAGTCGGCTTAAATCTGATAACAGACCCTCTCCGGTTGCCTAAAAGTTCAATAGTTCGCTAAAAAATACATGCAAGGCATTCTCAAATAAATTATAATGCAGCAAATTTCACAAAATGAAAAATGACAACGAAAATTATAGAAAAAATGAAAATTATAAATTATAAAAATAAACAAAATAGAAAAGATTCCGGATGTGATAAGAAACTTTGCGGAATTCGTAGGACCATGAGAAATTGCGTGAATTCTACAGAAAGTTCTTCCATATTTCAAGGAGTTTTATAAAGCTTAAAATAATCTCAAGTGAAAACGATAAATTTACATCTGGAAAACTTTACATGAATTTGGGCTCAACGGTATCACTTAATGCATCAAACTTAAAATGCGCCTACTTTAAGAACTGCTTCTTTTAAGCACCAATAGCGATAAAAATAAATCATTTTCATTTGGTCGGTTGCTTGAGTTCTCATCATCTTCAACTCTTCCGGACCAGCTGATTTCGCCATTGATGTAATATAATCATCAGCCGATTTATTATTTCTTTCTTTATCCAATCTCATGCAATCTACACCAACCTGAAAGTTTTCCTTAACCATTATTGTGATATGGCAAAAAAACTTGAATTCATGTTAGAAAAAGGTGAAATAGAGATTAAAGTTTCCGTGAATGAAATTAATGGAAATATGTAAACAGTTTAGGCCTGCTCAGCAATAAACAAGAATTTTTTTTCTTATAAAATAAGAGAGTCTTAAATACTACCTACCCTTGATGAACAACTACTCGCAAATGCTACATAATCTCCCTGATGTGACACATTGAAGCCATATTCTGTATTACTTGGACTCATAACATATGGTTTCCCTTTCTCTGTTCGTCCAAATTCAATCGTGCTCCATTCTACGTTCGACAAGCGCCTTGTGGCCTATAAATTATTATTCAGAAACTTAGTTGAAAGCTTTTCCACTATATATTCTTGTCTATGTTTCTCTATAAATAGTTGTTAGAGAGACAGTTGAGGATGTATTTAAAACTGTTAACTCCGAAATAGGACTGCTACAAGTACAAACATGAAACAACCTGACGAAGAAAAAGACGTCCTAATATTGAGGCAAGCGTATCATCTTTATAACGAAATCTAGCAGCTTTGGCACATTCTTCCTATAATTTTAGAAGATTTAATTCTTCAAATAATCTTGAATTCCTACCGTTCATTACACTAGGAATTTTCATATAAGCTGTATTTCTCATTTGATAAAGAAAAACGAATCATATGGGCACTTACGTATATATAATGAATTACCCTGTTTTATATTACAAATTTAATCTTGATGTTAGCGTACGTTCAATCCTGACCAGCTACTAGAAAAACGCTTATAAAATCAATGAACTGGATAATTAATCAGAACAATTACTTACAGCAGTTAACGACTGAACAGCTTTCCGGAAATCTGCTTCGAAATTTAAACTGCTCAGTGTTTCGTTAAGACTAATTGCCAAGCGATGGCATTTACAGTCTCTCGCCTGCATTGATAATGACTGAAACATTAGTAGCATTGAAAAGCAAATTCATTTTAATTGTTTTAGCAAAATGAATGACCAGCCGTGAGTGATACATGCTAATAATAGAGGTCTCGCTGAAATACGAACAAGGATTTTGTTAAAGTGGAATAAAATTCTCATATGCATAATAATGAACGACACTCGGTAAGATAAACCAGTCACCATCAAACCAGCCTTAACAAAACGCATAACTCAAAATTATTAATCAGTAGGTCGCAAGAACTCTCCGATAAACGATAAAATGATAAACATCACGGTGATGCATGCCGACGTATTTCAAACACCTCTTACGTTTCCAATGCAATTGGAGAGGACTTCCTTATCGGCAATGGGAATGGATTTCACTGATGAGGCCGCTGCACTTTGCCGTACCAAGGACTTCCTCGATTTCCTTCTCGCCACATGTTCATCAGAAACACGTCGAAAACAGCAGTGATTTCAGCGACGTCCAATGAAGCTAATTACATGTTTGACCATCCATCCGACCAATCGGACACAAAAATCCACCCACTATCCTACCTGTCTTCACGTATCAATTATAACAATATATTATACTCACTGAGTCAGCATTTTCTTCTAGCCACATGAACCAATAAGAAGCCTTAAAGTCACTATTATTACCATGTTACATCGAACTTCTTGAGCGAACCACATAAAAAAATCTCGAGACGTTGTTCAGGGAGTGATATCGCAGCGACGAAAACCAAAAAATGAAGGAGATAAAAGTTGAACTCGAATCTCATTTCATTAATATTTATGTCCTGAATGTACATTAATGCTTGATACTTTTCAGACAATCTCTTTAGTTTAGCCTGATACGTAAATATATTTCGTGTCATTTTGATTAACTCAAAATAAGAAATCCTGGAGTCACAAGAGGTACCTTGTTCAATAAAATTAAGATTAATGTGTCGTACTCTTGATAATTAAAATTTTTCCATTGTTTGATTTCTGAACCGTCAATAGTGGTACCAAACACAAGAACAAAAATCGAACAATAAAAGAGAATTTTTAAAGAAGCTCTGTGAATTAATCCAGTGGACGGGCTTACGTGGAAATTAAAAAAAACAACAGTACAGTACTACATAAAACCTAAATGCATAAATAACCAAATACAAATACAATTAATGAACTGCCGAATATACTTTAAAAAAGCCGCAACTGATGTTTGCAAACGCAGAAATTAGACTGCAAAATGGGAAACTCTCCCATTATTTCTATTCAGAAGAATATGCACTTCAGGAATGTGTAAAATTTAATATACGCACAAAACTATTATAGAAGACAGTGAGACTTCCTTTGCTGAACTGAAACTGAAGACAAGTGCATAAAGCTACCTCTTCTCCCAATCTTCCATGCCGCAAGAATGATACAGAATTACACTGAGGCACTCACCGAGACACGCTATCCGAACACCACAATTTTTAGCTAAGACTCGAATTCTTTCAAACGACCAAATTTTTCTAGCCCTTCAAGCCCTACCCCAATATTCGACGCTAACCACACCATTATGTATTTATGTTCTCCCCACATAGAATGACCAACATCCTCCCCGTCGTCTGTCCTCACAAGATGTCACGCCACATCCGATACATGCCCAACACCTCCACATTTGACACATGAGCTTCATAATTTCGACAGCTTCCAGAAACTGTTTCCAACTTTATTAATACTTCGCTACCACGTTCCCATACAGCCAGATATGCTTAATTTGTTAGAAGTCTAATTTCACGATTGTAAATGAAAATGAACTTTAACGATTCAAACTTTGAATCATGAAATTCGTACTCCCAATGAATTTCTTGTCAATACAAGAGGAACAGGAACTGTTAACAAAGTATCCAACTATCTTCAACATGAAGCAACAAAATATCACGTAATATGGATAACAAAAACGACTTCAATTATTCAACGATGCATTTAAGGACTATCGAAATACAGTAATAGAGTAAACAAATGACATGATCAAATAGCATCAAATCTTCCCTCTTCCTTATCAAACCAAAACCGGCTAAATAAAAATGCCTGAAATTTATGAAACAAAGGAAATGATCATCCCTAATCCCGTTTAAAAAGCAAACCCTATGATTGCAGCATTCAGTCGATTCCATATTTTTTCACTCAATCGAAATTCAAAATAAACCAATATATTAAAAAGTAACACTTTCTAGCCCAATTCATCGTCGGTCACATATGCTTCTATTTAACTGCTTCCGTCACTGCTTTCCATATTTTCATCTTCTTGATCCTCTTCATCCTCCTCCTCACCATCATCATCGCCATCATTATCATTATTATTATCATCGTCATCGTCATCGCCATCAACAACATTATCATTACAATCACTGTCTTTCTCATCATCATCAGCCAATTTTTCGCTCTCTAAATTAACCTTGCTTTGTCCAGGCGAAGTTTTTCCACTGACAGCTTTCAACTTCAGTCTTTTAGATATTGTTGCACACTAAAAATACATATTTGAAAAGTAGAAATGGTGAGTACCTTAGCTCATCCAATCTCAGGTTTTTCCGAAATTTAGTTCCACAACAAAAAATTAAACAAGAGGTTTGAAACCTCAAAAAAAAAATTCAAAGCCTTTAATGAATAGTTATGATTAGGTTCGCATCATAAATCAAAAGTCGCTTTATTAGGGTTCTACAATTATGATAATATGAAAATAAAAGATGTGAACCCACCTTCGTTCCAGTTTTTTTCTGCGTAAGCGATTCATATTTAAGCAGCATTTTAGGGCCTTCTGTTGTACGCAATTTTGCTTTCTTCGGCTTCGAAATTGAATAAGTATCCTCAAATTCATATTTGTTGTTGGAATTTACTTAAATCTGATAGGAAATTTTCGGGCTATTCAAGAATACATTTTACAAAAACAAAGAACGATAACAAGTGTTTTAAAAGTAAGTGAAACAAACCACTTCCTCAACACCTTCTTCTGAAGATTCAATTCTTTCACCAGTTGTATCGCCATTTATTTCACTTACCTTTGGCATACTTTTTGTTCCCGATTTCGTTGCGATGTCATTCGACAAATTAGAATTCTGATTTGCTTTTAGCAGTTTTGTCTCATCGGTTATTCCTACAACAATATTATGATAGAGTTAGTTACCTCAGCTATCAACCTCAGCACTTTACACTTGTGAAGTTGGAAAAAGCGTCTGACATAGAAAATTTCAAGCAGTAAATTATACCATTACCTTTGCGTATTCGGGCATACAGGACGTCAACAGGTACACCGTTAATCTTTAACGTCTTTCCTTTTTCGAACGCTTCCCTGGCTTCCTTTTCGTTACCAAACTGTACGAAACAATATCTGAAAATTTCATATACTTAATTATAAAAACTTCCCCTTAATAATCAACCAACAAATTGGCTGAAAAAGAGTGAAAAACTCCATACATACATCTCTTCCTTAAAAAAAGAAAACTTAAGTTGCAGATGAAAATGCAACAGTTTAAAAAATATCTTTAAAAAAGATTCTTTTAAATTTTAAATATAAATAATGAATTCTAGAGTTGATTGGCTTACAATTTGTTCTTATTTCTGGCCTGCTTTGGGAAACTGATATTGATCGCCTGTTGAAAGATGACTTTCATTTGGTCTTTTGACGTCGACGGTGGTAAGCCACCAACAAATAGTTCTAGAGGATTGATGGGTAATTGACTCGTATCCTTTTGAGGGCGCGTTTTTGCCTTTGCTCCACAAAAGTCGACAATTAGTGTTCGACCTTCCACGGTTTGTTTTGATATGTCTTCATAAGCCTTCTCACAAAGCTTTTCGCTTGCGAATATTAACCATGCAAAGCTGAATTTTTTTGGAAGAATATATTTCTAGCAATTAACAGTTATACAATGACCAGATGCAAATATTCCCAAAATGTATTAGCTGAAAAAATATGGAAATCTTATTTGGAATTACTGAATGCTTACTTGCGATGCGGCATATGACGCACATAAAGGATGTCATTATGCAGGGACTTCAACTGCCCTAATTTTATGCCTTTTGGTAATCCCCGCACAAATAGTGATTTTTTGTCGCGCTCTTCTCGCCGTTCTTGTTCTTCTTTAACTACGTCCTTTGCATCTTCCAGCTTAATAGGTTCATTTGTACTGATTCCAACTCAAAAAACACAACTATCCTTATAGAACAATGTCCTAACAAAATCCATACCTTTAGCACCGGTCCATCTTCCCATTTTCTTTTTATTCCTTTCGTCTCTTCCTTATTGGAGATTGTATTTGTCTGTTTCTGCGAATCTAACTGAATAAAACACAACCATATTTGTTTAAAGACTAGAGCATCCAATTAACCCAACTAATTTTATATGTTCAGTATAGTAGTCAAAACTTTTAAGAATTGTTAGATATTCCTATAAACCAACGGCATTTAATATTTCTACCGTCTCTTCACAAAAACAAAATAAATACCATAAAAATCCACAGAGTGTACTGAAAAACAGCTTCTTATTATTACTAGGGCTTCTAAAATAAAATAAGTCCAAATCTAGTAGTAATATGTCACTCATAAACAGCAATTATTTCGGGAACAATATAAAAGAAAATATCTCTTTAGTGCCTAAAGATTTTAGAAAAAGAAAGTTTAGAATAAAATCAGTGGATGCTATCGATCACAACATGAGAAACATCAGACATTACTTTTCGCTCAATTCCTTTACTGTTTTTATTATGAAGCTCTTTCCTGTCCTTTTTGTTTTGGTTTGTTTCGACTTCTTCCACCATTGACTGGAATTTCAAATTTTTTTCCATAGATAAGTAGAAATTTTTACCGATTCCAACTCAAAAAAACCATCCTCAATTTAGAGCAAGCTATTTACAGTAGATGGCTAACGCCCAGCACTTCCCCAAAAAGTCTAATCTCCAGATTCTAAAAATTAACAGTACCACTGAATGGAGAATATCCTTTCCTATTATACGTTGATAACTTAAAATTCTTAACAATTACGATTTACTTTTGCAAGTCCTGCTTTGACATTCATCATCGTTCTCTTCGTCTTATCTAGTCCTTTGTCTTCATCACTTTCTCTTTCATCGTCATCTGTGATTTCTTCGTCTTCATCTTCATCCTCATCCTCATCTTCATCGTCATCGTCATTTTCATCTTTTGAATCGTCATTTCCCATCATGATCATTTTCCCATCGTCCGTCTTCAAATTCTCTTCATTTTCTTCATCCTCATCGCTTTCATCAGATTCTTCGAATTTCAACCGCCTTATCTTATTTTTGCTCGACATTATTTGAGGATGAGGTGTAACTGGGGTTTTATTCTATAATTTTACTGCTAAAGAAAAAATAATTTGTTTTACTTCTAGCAAAATATTATTGGTAATTATATTTTTGAAAAAAATCAAAGCTTAACAAACCTTTAACAACATTTCTGGAGTAGTCGTAGTTGTGGCTGAAAGTGAAACCTTCTTACTTGATTTTTCAGTACCAGGAGTTTTGAGTGCACTCTTCAAATGCACTGTATTACCAGGAGTCGAAGCAAATGTTAATTTTGCTGGAATAAATTAACCTAATTTAATTGTAACAGTATAACATATCATACATAATATGTTATACATACATGATGTTATAATGCGCTCATTTGAACAATGATTGAAGTCGGTGATAATAAAATACCTTCCGAAGGTGCTTCTTCCTCATCTTCGTCTTCCAAACTTTCTTCATCCTCGTCTGATTCACTCATTTCATCAATGCCATTGACACTTTTGGCAACTTTTTCTTCACCACCTAAAAACACATATTCCTAAAATAATTTGATTTTAAGTCACCAGTCGTTAAAATCCTGTCTCATTCCATTTAAATTTCGGTACTTTTCCAACCGAAAACTTTAGCAAACAACGGTCATATAACTAACTGCCGATACAAATACTATCGCTGAAATAGATATCGACTCAGTTCTTTCTCATCACAAGTGTTTTCGAATAAAAGTGAAGTTTATGCATCATCGTCGACAAAGTGCAGTCAATAAGGAACCTTTTATCATTCCCTTTAATGCATTTTGGAAAAAAAAAGGTCGAACTAATTGTAATTAAAAAAGTGAACAAAACAGAAGATTCAAAAATACCTTCGTCACTGCTCTCTTCCTCATTATTATCACCACTTTCCTCCTGCAAAATCATAGAAGTAAGCATTCTCAGATAATTTTTGGAGAGAACATCAAGACCCCTTGGGATACACATACATTTGTGAAAAATGAAAAAGAAAACCCATACTTCGTCGTCTTCTTCGCTTTCAACACTGGCCATTCTAGCCTTCTTTATCTTCCAATTTGTTACGAGTTCTAGAATTGGTCAAAATTAGTTAATTATGTTCCCTGCAAACTTAAAGCAATACATATGAAAGTCTAATAATCATAAGTTGGCTGCATGCTTCGTTCGGTAAAATGAAAATTCGAAAACTACATCACCAGCACCAGTAAAACTACGGTTTATGAAAGGGGATTTTCTGCACAATTAGCTCTATTTTAAAGTTTAACAACTGTTTAGAAACTTTAAAGCAAAAGACTATTCGTCAGGGACAATTTCTAAAAAGCTGATAAAATTTAGAGAGGATGTAGTTAAAAGATACTTTACCTTCACCTTCTTCCTTATCTTTTTCTCGTTTAAGCGCACCCTGCAAAAACATTTATATGCATAAGATAATTGCAACCAAAACATATGGCCGATAATATCAGGTATTCCGCTTTTCAGAACTTTTAAAAAAATTACCTTCTTTTTCAACAGAGCTTTAGCACCCGCTGTCTGTGCGAATTTTGAGCCATTATTTGACATGAGTGTTTTCCTCTGCTTCGATGTCATACTGGCAGAAAATTTTTTCAACGTTCCTGTGGCTAAAAGAAAATCCTTTAAAAAGGGAAAAGTTCAGATCTTTTCAACCTTTTAAATGTGCTGAACATGAATTTTGACGCTATAACTGACGAATTGAGAAGCAAAAAGCAAAACTTACTTATTTCTTCATCTTCCACGTCTGAGACGCTCATTTCCTGAAAGTAAAAATGATTCCAAGCAAAATCTACACCGATGAACCTACTGCAAAATTTCGTAAATTAAAAATCAAGACCATACACCACGATAATTACCCCCTCCCCCCCAAATCACAGTAATCTGCAGAGGTAGGGGGAAAGCACTCAATAAATTAACAATTTGCGCTAGCATTATGAAAATCTGGGAGAATTAGAAGGACAAAAAATACCACCTCATTTTCGTCATGTCCACTATCCACTTCATATTTCTTAAATTTTTTTGCTTCTGGAGTTGATGGTTCCGATATTGATTTTTTATACTTATTTTCATTCTTCTTCCCGTCTGCTAGTTTTCGTTCTTAAATCAATGTTTCAAGTGGATTTGAAAGTTTAAAAATATATAAAGAGCATATTATCAATCACGTACACTGTCTTACTACAACATTTATTAAACGACACTTTCAATCTCTATTTCAGATCTTACAATTAATAGCACTACTTTCGGAAAATAATTCACTAGAGGCGCTTCGTCTTTAAATATGAAATATTACAAAAAGAGAAACTTCATATTTATGTTTACCAAATCTACTACCGTTATTAAAGCTCATTCGCTTTTTGAAATCCATACCGCCTCCGTCATTCGCAGAAAACCCCTTTAATCCTTGACCACTTCTACCACGTCCATTTTTTCCACAATCACTCCAACTACCTCTTCCACCACGACCACCCCAATTTCCTCTTCCACCACGACCACCACCTGTAAGAAAACTTGTACAGTGAAAATTGGTAATATCAGTAGTTAGAAACAACCAATATATAATAAAATTTAGGAAAAAAAAAGACTTTAAATTTCTACTTTAAGAACAATACAATAGGTACAGAAACTGTTGAGCAACTCTACCCTTTCCAGAACCGCGAGCGCGATTAAACAAATCATTACGATCACCACCACCTTTCGGTGACGTTCCACCATGCCTACTCCCCCGTGTCGAAAGTCTACCGCGATTTCCTCCACGAGACGCAGAACCACCTCGAGGCGAACTGAAGTTTTTGTGGATACCACCTCCACGTTTGCTGGATTCGCTAGCCATCTTTTTTCTCTAAGCTGTACATACTTTTTAAAAATTAGGAACTTTTTTAATTTCCTTGTTAAGGATTTAACATTTGCTGTGTCGGAATAAACCTTTAACAAGTAAATCCTTGTTTCTAAGAAATCCTAATTCAGAGATCTATTTTGTTCCAAGGAAAATCTCTAAAGGTCTGAAAAAAATGCGTCATGGCCATGAAAAAAACCCTCTCCTGTAGATAAACTTTCATCTGAGTTCTGTAGATAGGGGACGCCATACACCGGAAATAAGTTCATTCCCCATTTTCCACCTTTCATGAAAATATAGCAGGCGCAACTCATCAACAAAGAATGAAGAAAACAAAAGTTGGTAATGACAATAAGATGTCTAGAGCTAAAGGAATCATGAGCTTGAATGCACAACGTGTGACTTTATAACTCAAAACGAAACTCCATGCCTTCATTGGATTATAATGCATGGGGAAGGTAGTTTGCCCTCCAAGACGATCTTTTCAGTAGATTACTTGCAAGCTAATCAAGAGTTCGTCTTAAAATCACAAGTGCCATATACAAACAAGCTAGTTGACAGCTCTCCCAATACTTACCACTCCACACCCCCAACTGAAGCCCCACTCCCCACCAAATATTTTAGGCTAATATACACATTGTTGCATTGAGGTAATGTTCGGTCCGTAAAATTGAGACACTCCTCGTACGAAAATTCTAGTCTCTCATCCTCAGCTGGACTGTCCATTCAATACACTACTGGCACATCCGCGGCCTGCAGTGGTGCCGGTAGGTTTAAATAGTGCATCATTCGTTTGGTTTTGTTCGCGAACCCGTCTAAGGCAAATGTTCGCTTTGATCTTTGAGTCTCGGAAAACGGACAATTATGGATAACTTCATTCCCATTTGTCCATGACATGCAATTTACAAGTCCGCGAAATACACATACTTCCGACACGCACTAAGCGTCTAAATCAGCGATAAGACACTGAATGGTTAATGCTAGGATTACGAAAAGTATAATATTTCTTACATATAGCAATGGGATATAAACCGCTGGAAATGCTGACTCCTGAATTACAAGAATTTTTTATCAACTACCTATTCGGATAGAGTCATCACTTCATAGTGAATTATAAGGTCATTTCGAACGGTCTGGAAACAAAGTTTCGAATGTTACGCGAGATTGAAATGTTTATTTATACAACCGAAAATCGAAAATGTTAGACGCAATTCATATGTAATAATAACAATAACAAGTACTCATGAAATCATCGCTGAAACCAAATATACAGTTCTATTAAAGCACAAAATTAGCGCAGTCAAAACCCGGTAAAAATAAAAAAATAACGTGATGTTAAACAATTACAGTAGGCACCTGCAGTTCCAATACCGACAGATTTAAATGCGGTGGAGCCGCTTTGGTTTCCCATCATTACTTGTTCCATGATATGATCGACTTGACCCTGGATAGTCATCATCCTGAAATTCATGATTAAAAAAGATTAATGTCGGTAATTAAAATATTGTATGGAGAGTAGATGTCATCTTCACTAAACTTCTTTAGTCTTAGGATTTTGCAATTAAAGGTCAGAAATTTCAATTCCTAATAGGTCAGATACCAATGATTAATTTTGAAGATTAATAAACATTAAAGACTACTAGACAAAATATATGTTACCTCCTCTTCATCGTCATTTAAAGACGTTCGGTTCATGTGCTTACTGATGATATCAACTTTCGACTGATCTTTCTCTTTTCCTGAAAATGCAAATACAATAAAATCCAAATCAATCTCCACTCCTATCTACATTCAAAACACCATCATACCACACAACACGATTTAATGAATACCTTGGTGAGCGCCACCCTCATAACCATCTTCGTAGCCAACGAAAGGCTCCTCAGTATCTGACACAGAGATGTCGTATTCATCATCTAACCCGTAATACAAGTCCATATCCATGACTGTGTGGTAACCGCCTGAAACTATTAGAACTGTTAACTTTCTGAAATTTTTTAATGGCCTTTGGAACTATTTTGTTTACTCTCGCATAATATTACAACCAGTTATATTGCACTAAAATCGGATTAACACAGTCGTCCCAACTTATTTTTAAGGTAATGCTTTTATAAAATATTAACTTTCCATAATTCATGTTGAATAGTGAAATATAAATAAGGAATTACCATATGCAATATCCTTATCCTTCTTACACATGCTTCCAGAAACACCTCTTCCACGCGCTTTGCGATCCGCTTTCGCCTGCTTAATTTTAGTAGAAATCAAAGTGTCTTTCTTCGCCTTATCGGCAGATTTTACTAAAAATGGAATATTGAATTAGAGTCATGTATTGAGACTGCTTCACACAAAACACATCTGCAGTATCTCTCTTCGAAAAAAAAAATGGCAATTGTAGTTAAATTGTGTTAATAACATTTATCCATGAATTACGTGTTTTGATACTCCTATATTTCCCATAACATCAACTTATTTAAACTTTTTTCAATTCAAGCTATAGCTTTTCAAAACAAATTCATTATTTAAATATATCACTACCGCTTATGATTCAAAACCAAGCACTTACGTCCAGCCTGACCTCCGGCTGCTGTTGAAAGGCCTCTTTCACCAATCAAATTCATATCGAATTCAGTACCATGCTCCAAAGCGTACTCCTTTTCAGCAATCAACTCTGGATCGGTGATATTGCCATCGTCTTCCTCTTCATTGTCTGCTAAGCGATTCTCCCACGAATTGGCCGAAAATTCCTGTAAATTCATAAGGGACTGTTTTGGCATAACCAATAGAATAGAACTGATAGTTCCGAAAATTGAAATATTTATCATTTAGCACCTGAAACACTCTGTTTAACACACCTTGTTCGGAGGCTTCTTAAAATTGCCGTGTTTGCCTTTTACCTTTTCGATTGGCATCGAGTTTTTAAGTTCTGAAAAAACATTGATACGAATCTCAAGAATTAAAAAAGAGGATCTCCTTTCCTTTTCGCCATTCTTAGGAAACACTAATGTGGAAATGAATCAGTTTATCCAAATCTGTAATCACCAATAGATTAATTAAGATAGGTGGTCATGTATAGGTTGCAGACTGTTAAATCTGAAACGCTAAAAAATTTCATAAAAATATGACTAAAAGTTTCCTTTAAAAAAATAAGAGTAAAAAGTGAACAATCAAATACAAAAAAAAGTAAACTAGTAAGACACACGAAATTCACGCCAATAGCTAATCAGGAGTAAAGCAAGCAAGAAACCAAGAAATGAGTGGGAACCATATTCTAACGGTGGAACGTCTGTGAAACGGATATATTTGGAAGTATTGTTGTAGATGCACTTGAAACGCTCAGTAAATACAAAACTGCTGCAATCACATAAAAGTCATTGCTCATACACTGAAGTATACTGCAAGATACAATGTTAATTAGCGGATACCTATGTGTAGAATGTATAGATAGAGTGTATAGATAGCGCAAAACAATAACAGTTATAAAAAAAGGAATTTGCAAAAATAGTAAAGCAAGAAATTTAGCTAAGAACAGTCCAATTTTGATGTGGATTTGGAAAATCAGGAGGTGATCTCGATGAATATGTGATTGACAAATGGATCAGCTGAGGAAGTATAAAAATGAAGGATATTTGGAATAATTTTAAAATTTAACCCTTCTTATCGATCGACTAACAGCAAACGAAAAATAAGCGAAGATGGATCATCAATAAACTAAATGAAAGAGAAACTCACTTAAATACTTCAGTGTCATGCTTTTCGTGTGAACGAACTGCAAGTATACATTGCGACCTGGAATCGAAAAAATGGCTTATCCTAATCATAGATAACGGATCCTCCCTATTCGGAATAAGTAATAAGAATGAACATGATTCGGATATATTCGGATATTCTGCGAGAAAAAAATTGTCAAATAAACTTCAAAATCTTTGATAGAAAAAAGCCATTTTTTGCATTCTTTTCATGAAGCCTCTTTACAGGTTACATATAATCCGACTGAAAAACGAAAATTTTTAATGATCGATGCAACTGAAAGTAAGGATGGAAACCAGTAAATGATCGATGGATGGACAAGATGTCCAAAGACAACTCGAAAATGTATGGATCCATTTGAAACCCTCACTGAATGTGCTTGTAAGACCATCCAACAACGAATGGTCTGTCTACGTTTCTGAGATGGTTATAAAATGAAGGGGGGAAGTTGTTATACAAAAGTGAAGAGTCAATGAGAACCGAAACAAAATGAAACAGAAACACTTTTGATCGCATCAACTTCCCGAACCCCATCCTTACTTGTTTTACAAACACATACAAATACACTGGAAGGCTAAATAAATACAATACGCACTAATTGGTGATAAATACCCGACCACAACGATTCGATAACCAACCCTTATTACCTTCTTCCCATTGTTAATGACACCACTGGGAAAATGCGGTTCGTCCGGAAGAAGAACATGAGCGTTGAGAAAAATGAGGGGGCGAGGTGGAAAGAGAGGTGGGGGAATGCTGCCTCTAACTGCATTGTTAGGAGGATGAAGCATGGTAGCTGACTGAGATCCTTGCAAAATCCGAGTGGAAGCATTCCGTTGGCCAGATGAAGTGGACCGTCACGCCACTGTTTCCATCTGCTACTGTGGTACTTCTTCCCCGACACGATACGGCTTGATTAGTCCTCATTCGTTAGTTCCTCTTTTTCCGAATTTACTACGCCTTACCGCCATCTTTAGCATCGAATTGCTTAATTTCATGGGTCCATTTTGTTTAGCTTCCTTTCCCTTGTCTGCTTTATGCGTCTCTCCCCGACTTTATTGTTTAACCATCAAAGTTTTAGCTTCATTTTTAGCAGTTCTATAAAAATGAATTTCTCTGTGAACTGAAAAACGTGAAAGTTCTGGTTGAAGTCCCTATGCTGTAGGGAATTCCTAAGAAACATAATTATTGTTGCTTTTCACGGTTTTAATCCTGCATTAGGTTCACTCACCTCTTTTGGTGTATTTAACAAAATGCTGCTGATGATTTATATTCGATAACCTATATTGACTACATCTAGTATATATCTAGGCAATTCTTTGATTACTATCAATTTCATGTAATGATGACCTCACGACCCTCCTGTGTATTGCTAATTTCATCTACAAAGGACCGATCTTTTCCATTAACAAAAAAGACTGAATTCCGTCCAACTCATAGGAAATAAATGCAGTCAATCTGAGAAGTCAAATCAGTCTTGAAAATTCGATTCAAGGAGTAGCGGTAAGCGTCATCACAGCGATTATCAACCACCAATGAGAAGCATTCATCAGAATTTTTCAATCAAATTCTCTCGTTCAAACGATCAAGCCTTTACGTACTACTTGAGTGTGCCAGACAAAGAATCCTCCTAAATCAAGAAAAGTTCATAGCACATATAGAAATTTCGCAGATTTGTAAATGTTGGCGGATAACAATTGGAAAATTCTATACACAGCTTTTATTTACATTTTAAAGTGACTTGAAGGAAGAAAAATATTTATAAAGTAGGTGGTAGTGATAAGAAAACGAAAGCTGCATGTCAAGAGTGCTTAATGAGTGCATCAAATATTACCAGATATTTGTGTCAACAATTATTTCTTTAAATATCTAACTTGAATCGGAAAGGAGCAAAGGAAATGAACCGTATGAATCTTCATACTTAATCAAATTCGTTTTTAAACTCCATTTTACGGAGCAAAGCTTTCGTTGTTACAGCAGAAGTTAAGGTGCGCTTTAAACCTCTCTGTAATTGATTTTCAAATCGCACATCGATTAATAAAATTGACAATTTGAAATTTGCATACAACCATAGATAGGTGAAGGATGATCGATTATGTACTTAGACTGCTACC
>JABVXU010000629.1:0-30004 GCA_013365365.1 Cruorifilaria tuberocauda
TAAAAAAAATAAAAAAATAAAAAAAATAAAAAAATAAAAAAGATAAAAAAATAAAAAAAATAAAAATAAATAAGAATCAATAAATAAATAAAAATAAGTGAATAAAAATAAATAAAAACAATAAATAAAAATAGGTAAATAAAAATAAATTAAATAAAATAATCACAGCAGGTTTGATTAACTTTTTACATTAGAATATCTAAAATCTTTGTAACAAAGTGCTCAGCATTATGTGACTTATTAATGGATGCAAGTAATCATAACAAGAGCTCAATTGACAGATTTGCAGCTGAATGTGTGAGTAAATTTGGAGATTTTGTAAGTCAGATTGAAGATCATCGTGAAAAAATTATTGAAGACTCGGAAATTCATTTCATTGAACCTTTACGTAAATTTCGAATTGAAGGAATTGGCAAGGTTAGTTTTGAGTTATATGAATAAAAATTGCACTAATGTTCGAAAAATTCTAATTCTCTGAAAAAATTTGTGATATCGAGTGTTTACATTTGTTCTCACTTCAATAAGTGATCGGGAATTCTAATGCAGTACATAATTTTTCAAACAAATATTTTCTTTGAATTTCAAACAAGCATAGCGAATTTGTGCTAATTTTCAAAGATCGAAAAATTTTAATAATCCTAATGTTATTACGAGATACCTACGTTATCTTTTGTAAATCTGTGCAAAATACAAGTTAATTCAGGTATTGCATGATGATAAAAAGAGATATGAAAAGGAATCCAACAAGTTTTATGCATCGCTCGAAAAACATTTGCACTTATCAACTGTAAGCTTTTCTCTTATTTTATTCTTGAAATTTAATTTTCTTGTTTATCTTCTTTTTCATTAGAAAACTACTAGTTTCGCTCACAAAAAATCTTTTCTAAAGTTTTCATCGAGGTTTAGAGTAAGGTAATATTTCATTGTATCCGAATATTAAGAACACTCTAGAAATTTCAGACGAAGATGACGGACTACCCACAACTTTTTTAAAGGTCGATTAAAGGAAATAGTTGAACAGCTAGCATCATCAATCCTTCTGTACTTTTCGACATATAATTTTGTTCCAAAATATGGATTTAAATCACAGGGTCGGTATTTAAGAAAGCTAAATTATTCGACTTCTGAATAAGTATATTGAAAGTTCGATATCTTTTTAAAGGCGCGAAAAAACGATTTCAAAGAAGCTGATGCTCAACTGGACATGCAACAGCGTAATTTCTGCAGTTGTTCTCTTGACTATGTAACAGCAATACAAGCGGTTCAGGAAAGGATGAAATTTGAATTTGTAGAGACGCTATGTTCCTTCGTATACAGTTGGCTTACTTTTTACCATGTTGGTAAGTATAATGATATGCTTATATATTTAGTAATGAATTTCTTGCATCATCAACTCGATAAAAATTAATTAGCCTGATTAAAATTTATATTGCACTGTGCTTTACTGCTAATCAATAAAATCATTGTTGACAGATATGAGAATTTTTGCAGGTCATGTAACGCATGAAGATTTTAAACCATTTCTAAGTGAAGTGCAGTCAAAAGTTCAAAAGGTGATATTTTGGTGCTTATTTTCTTTATAGATTCCATTTCTATATTGTTAGCGATTGTTTTCTAAGGACATGCTTAGTTATTGTTAATGAAGATATCAGAAAGTTATCTGTATGATTATTTTCCTAATCCTTTGCTTAAATGAAGAACTAATTCTAGGCAAAGCAAAGCTTCGAGGAAACAAAAGAATATTATATGCAGCTAAAAGACAAGATGCTGATAAATCATTTAAAAAATGCAGTTGGTTTTAATTTTTATTCAAGTTTTGAACATAACTGCACGAAAGATTTTGATGATTTAGCCTTCTGGAGGTGCAATTGTTTAAAATTAGGATGCGCCGCGTGGAATTCTTTCTTTTTCATGATTGTATTCAATAACTTAGTTAACTTTTTTTCAACTGTTTCATTACTAAAAGTTAGAAAAATGAAATCATTTTTATTTGCAAAACAATGATTAATTCGTATTTCTTGCAAAGTAATTTACTTTGAGCAGGAGTCGGAGCACCCAAACATTTCGATTTTGTTTCAGTTAATTTTTTGCATAAATTTTTTATGACTTCCAGGTATTTCAAACAGGTAAAGGTAATAATTCCAATGAAAATTCGACGTCTCGTACCGTTTCTAGTATTAAACAGGGCTATATTTTTGCTCACGAGAAAAGTAAAATTCCAAGTATGTTGTTTTTTTTTTAATTTGGTATATTAATAACTTGGTATATTTAAGCGTCATGTCCTTTCGCTATTGTGGCATAATCTTATGTCACTTAATATTCGGAGCTCATTCATTATAATTTCTTTCCAGAAACAATTAGTAGAGATGTTTTGTCAAATCGGTGGACTATGTATTATTGTGTATATCAAAAAGAAACACGAATATTTACAATGATTCCAGTAAATAACACAGTGAGAACGGTTAGTAAGACCTCAGATTTTTGATCCTCCAGTTATTGGTGGTTTACTAATAACTATGGATGAGAAATATGAAATTTGGGAATAGTTCTGTTCCATTTTTTTTAACTTACTGTGTCATATATTTTGCGAGACAGTATTTTTTTACCCGTTACCATATGGGATATCCAGCAAATACTATGTACAAAGTGGAGAAGCAAAAATTACAATGAAAAGTTCAGTATTGTTTATTTTTCATTACATTCCATCACATTCTAAATAGTTCATCTTAGACATATCTACATAACGGTCTTTTTTTGTTTTACGTAGTATTTCATTCTCATTATGAGCATTAGTTTTTAATATTTATTAATTACTTTTTCATGATTTATTGCTTAAGGATATGAAAGGTGCGCTTGGACAATCCGTTTCTTTTAAATTGAAAACATGCACTCGGAGAGCTTCAGACAGTATCGATAAGAGGTTTTTTGTCTTTCGAAACATTAATATTTCAAATGAAAGTTTTGAAAATAACTCACATAATGCAGTCTCTATGTTCTTAATTTCTGTATAAAATCACTTTTCAGGTTTTGTTTCGACATCTTGGCAATGGATCGTACCGAGCAAATGACACTACAAGCATTATCCGAAGAAGATCGGCGACAATGGCTTGATGCTATGGATGGAAGAGAACTCGTAAGTTTTATAAAACTAGATATCATTTGATAATTCACGCTCTTGAAATATTGATATCAAAGATGTATTGGAATTTTAATGTTATTTCTAAAAACAATTCAAATTTTGAACTCCCAAATTCTTTTATCTGCTTCACAAGTGGGAAATGACTCAAACTTAAATGATCGTACCATTATTATTTTATTGAAATTATTTTATTGATTTTTGTTGACGAAAAAAACAAGGTATGGAGCGGGAAACTTAACTTCCAGTTACTCCTGAAATGCTTTTCCATAATAACTCACTATCGGACACCTGCCTTTTTGATGAGCACGATTGTTTAAAGACGTAAATAGTTGTGATTTTTTTTTTCACTTCATTAACAGTATAAATGAAATATATAAGTTTCTTTTTCCGCATATTTCCCAAAAATAGCGCAAAAATATAGCACATTTCAGGTATTTTCACTAAAAGCAGGATCGACATCAAATTGTCTTGGAAGTAAGCGCTTTTTAGTTAATAGGGACAAAACTGGAATTGCGTAATTCTGAGTTTCCACTTCTTTCTTTTTGATCGTGTTCTCGGTGCATTTTATTTTGTGGAACTCTAATATTCGCATTTCACAACCTTGAAATTTTTTAGTAGTGGTATTTCATTGTCTACAGTTTTTTCATCCGATTTATCAATCATACAGTATCAGAAATCTTGGAATCTATTTTTTTTTAGTACAGTAACCTTATAATTTCTTCATTCTGAGTTTTGAAAAGGGCGCATTGCGTAACAGTTCTCAAGCAGCTGGTGTAGCATTTTTGTAATACAAGTCGATGTTAGATTAAAGTAAATCCATCTGTGAGTTAGTTATAGTTGAGAGTTGAGAGTTAATGAGAGTTAATCCATCTATCTGTTAGTTATGGTCGGGTGATGAAGTAGTGAAAAAATTAGTAAAAGTAATATCTCTAGCTTTAGCAGCTTATTCCTTAATGATGTTTCTCATTTCTTCATATCTCATTACATCTGTGGAAAATTTAAGAAAATTTTGAACTGTTCTCGTATTATCGATTCGATTACATCCCAGGTTGCTCTCTTCTCGCTTATGTTTATGTTTTAATATGCATCGATCCAAATGACCCGAATCATTTTGATATGCATTATTACATTTTGAATTTTGAATCATATGGTAGCAGTTATGTTTTAAGGTTATTTTCAAGAAAATATATCTTTGAAGATACTTTTCCTATTTAGTAAGGCAGAATTTAAGAAACATGTATGCATGCGAAGAGATACCCGACCAGTTTGCGTTTTTAAAAAAAAAATTTACGCAGCTGGGTAGTTGGTTTATTCCTTCTCATAGTTTACTCTGAAAGAATAATTTTCAATAGGATTTCAAATATACTGTGAGGTAGTATTCCATTTGCTATGTATATATTTGTTATGTACATCTTTGTTATGTAATATACATTTGAATGTGTAATAATTGTGATGTATTATATGCATCTCATTAGTAGTTGGAACACAGATTTTATACATAAATCTAGCTTTATCATGAAAAATTCCTTTCTAGAACCATCATTTGACCATTGGTCCTATCCATAATAATAACAGAGAAGAACTGATAAGATTTCACAGTAGACTTTAAATACAGAATAAAGTTTGAAAGGAAATTAAAGTCTTCAAAATCGCGATGAATTCCCTGTAACTCATTTTCCCTAATATACAAGAAATTTATCTTGAGAACATTTTTATTTTATGATAGCAAGAAAATTAGAACGGGTAATATTGAAAGAGTGCAGGAAAGGAAGAGAAAGAATCATTAATGCTATTGTTAGCAATTGTGATTACAAAAAAAATTGAAAAATGAATTTCAGGTCTTAGAATTTGGAGAAGAGTTTTTCTTCTTTGTTTTGTTAAACATTTATCAAATCTGTTAATGGTGAATGAAACAGGACTTCTTTTAGTTATTTTGCTTTTAATTATAAGTGACAGTTTTTATGCAAGTTCATATACTTCTCCATCGATATGTGAAAATTTGGGAAACATTGGGATAGTATTTGGCCACTGATTAACTGAGGGTACATTGTCTGCTTTGAATTAGAACATCGATAAAAACTTTGTTAACGATTATAAAATAAATTTGAAATAATACTGCAAATGTTTTGTTTCCATATAAAATGTAAACATTATATAACTATATAAGGCATGGATTTGACGCAATACGAACTAATTGCAAAAATCAGTGTTTACTTCATTAAGTAGTAACATATAACTAGATGATTTCTACTAATTTTTTATCGTTTTGATATGAATGTTATATCTACTTGATTCCACAAAGTAACTGCATATTTGAAATTTTTCATTCGAAAATTTTGTCTGCTGTAGAATTACTTTTTCTTTCGAAAGAAGGGATTTTTTTTAATGCAATTCTGTTACATTTGCTATCGAGTTATCGCTGTTTTATACAGATGATTTAGTTAATATTTTTGACAATAATAAGTTATCTCGTCCACAGTTATGAATTTCAGAGAGGAATGTTCTAAGGATATATTTTTGGAAAAAATCTTTGACTATAAAAATGCGTACTCTTATCTAAGATCTAAGATTCACTTTTATTTCACTTACATGCTGATTTTTCATAGTTGACGTCATTTGTAAATGTGAATAAGTATAAAGTAGAGAAAGAGCAGAAAGAAGAATTAGAGAAAGGGAGAAATCCAATATTTCGTAGGGACTTAAAATTTGAAGAAATTTGATCTAAAAAGATAGACTGAAAATATCTCCATTGCTTATTAAGCTTTTCCCTTTAGCATCATTGGTTTCTGTTTATATGGAAATTCTAACGCCAAAAGCAGCAGCAATAACAGCACTACTTTTTCGATAACGTTATCATAAGCGATGAAATTCATGTTTGACTTTTAATTCTTCTGAATGACATCGTTCATTTTCTCACTATTTCTAGCCATTGTTATTTCCTGCTCCATAAAACGTTCTATGCGCTCTTCACTGACAGAACACCCCCAATCATCGGGTATTGCTAATCATCTCAGTGATATCTCAACAACTTATAATTTGACTAGAGGCTTGAGGGCCGTCTACTGCGGTAGTGCATTTCTTCCAGCATTTGTATTGGACGAATGCCATGGTGTCTTTTTTATAGGCTTTCTTTTAAATTGTTTTTTAAATTCAAGTTTTTTACCTTGATTTATTTCTGGTTGAATATATGTATAGTTGGTAATTTTTCAGCAGCTCTCGATGATGGTGGTTTCGATTTTGTACGGAAATGTATAGAAGCAATAGAGGAAAAAGGTTGATGAATTTGGACGAAAATCAGTATCCAATTCATGATTTAAATAGAACAAAAATCAATGAATTTTAGCTAGTGTTTCAATCTTGAATTATAAATTTGAAATTATATTTTCAAATGTAAAATTATGACATTTGAATGAGAAGATTGATAGGTTTTGTTTAAAGACGCCTTGATTTGATTGCAATGACTGAGAATCTTTCAATCATTGAAGTTAAAGTTATTTATTATTAGACGATAATTGGGTAGCAGCTCCTCGAGTTGTGGTACTTCGAGAATTTAATTTTACTGAGATTTATACATGCAGAAATTGTAACTATTAAAATTGACCCTTTGCCTCATATATACTAATTCGTTCACTTTTCGATCAATTATTACAGAGCAGAAAATGAGGTGGATTTACATTTTTACTTTTGTAATAAATATTTACTTAATCTTCGAACTTCAAGTATTACAGTAGAAAGTGTGTTGAGATTAATTGAACTTTTACAAATTTATGGACTTAGCATAACGTGTGTTTGTATTTAATCATTTGTTTTTTTTCCTTTCCTTTGCCAGTGACACGTTTTCAACAGGTAAAGATATTTCCTGAGAGGAAATATAACTCTTTGTTTTATATACATTTCTGCAAAAAGATGGTCAAAAGAGATAAAGCTAATTTTATTTTTTTAGGAATACGTGAACAAGGGTTATATCGAAATTGTGGTGTTACATCGAAAGTGCAAAAATTAATGCAAATTGGATTGGATAGACGACGTTCCGTGCATGACAAACTTAGTTTTGCTGATGATGAATGGGAAATTAAAACTTTGTCAAGCGCTCTTAAAACTTTTTTGAGGTAGATGTTATATTCTAAATATATACAGGATGATCTTTTAAAGAACGCCGAGTGATTGCAAGTGATTACAATCGCAGAGAAATCTCTTTTTTGAGCATATTTGCGTTTCGCGTGATTAGGGGGCCTACTTTACGTCGATACTTCCTGAATCCTGTACTTGTAGTGGTATGATTTATTTAATCATACTGTACAGTTTTTTCTTTGTTTGTTTTTTGTTTTACATGAAAATATCGTTTTGATAGTTTAGAGTAAATGATGAAACGTATTGTTTTCTCAGCCATCAAATATTTGCAACCATCATGAACGCTCGAATCTCGCTACTTGATTTCTCATCCATTATCTAGGAGTGACGTAATTTCCTTAATTCAGCTTTGACAATAATTATGACACTCTTTTAACCATTCTCAGGAACTTTCAAGATGATATTTTGCAGAAATTTACCAGAACCACTGATGACGTTTGACTTACATCCGCATTTTATCAGTGCTGCCAAAATGGATTCCAAAGCACGCGTCTCTTGTATTCACTACTTTGTCTATAAATTACCGCAAATACATTTCGAAATGTTGCAAATTATTATCGAGCACCTTAGGAAGTAAAGCTTTTAAAACTCATAGAGGGATAGAAAACGTTTTTAGTTATAGAATTTAAATTCAGTAAACGGAATTATGAAATTTATGTTCAAGTAAAATAAGGTGTCAGATCTTTTAAAAAGGCTGATTTGCCCAACTGCGAATTTTATTTTCAACTCAGTTTCAGTTTTGTTTCATGTTTCTTTGTTTTGAATTGCAGGGTAGCGGATTGTTCCAGTGAAAATCTTATGACAGTCGGTAATCTCGGTGTTTGTTTTGGACCCACGTTATTGAGGCCAAAAGAGGAAACAATGGCAGCTATTATGGATATCAAATTTTGTAACGTAGTTGTTGAAGTGCTCATTGCAAATTATGATCTCGTCAGTTCTTTTATGTTTATACCATATTAATAAGAAAGTCTTTCACTACGATCAAGCTTGCAGATTAGACAACTAGAGATAGAGTTGAGTAAGAAATTTCTTATCTTGAAATTATTCCAATTTTTAAAGTAATGTGATTGTTTCAAAAAATTATTGAAGGATTTGCTTATCAAAATTAAACTAATTTTGTTTATAGATATTTAAAAGTAAGCCAATAGAAATTGATAATGTTCCTTCTCCATCAAAGGCTAATGACCAAGAAGAGCAGGTAAGTGAAAGCTCTTCTTTTGGTGATAGTGGTGCTGCCTCTCCTAATGCTTTTTCAAAACAACAGGCTTTACTAATTTCTCAAGAAGAAAAGAGGTAATTCATCTTCAATATCTTTTTGTCTTCTTTCTGAATATGATCCCATAAAAAAGTGTTCATAAAATATGATCCACTGGTTATAGCTTAAAAAAAAACAGTGATTAAGACGTCTATACAGTGAAGATCAGTAATTCCTAATCAATTAATGTAAAAAATTTAATGTGTAACTTTTGAATTAAATTGAATTGGATGAGAAAATATATTTAAAAACAATTTATTAGATGTGTGTAATCTTAAACTGAGTTAAATAGGATTTTTTGATAAATTTTGGGAAACGAATCAAAAAAATCAAAAAATAATTTAACTTTAATGAAGGAAATGGTCGCATGTAAGGATTGTTGCAGGTCGCCGGCAGAGGCCGATGATACGTCGAGTTCCAGTAAGCGTTCACAAAGAATTGTTAGTTCAACTAAATATCAACGTCCTCCTCCTATTTACGACCGAGTGCCATATTACTGTGCTGATGAAAAGAATGGTTTGTTTTTATTTGTTATTAGTATATTTTGCATTTTTCCATTAATTAATTTATTTTTCTGCTTTTTAAAATACTTTTTTTCATAATTTGTCAAAAAATTTTATTTTTAAAGAGTTTTTTTGTTCTATCATAAGACAGTTTGACGTCTCATGAAAAGCTATCGCTGCTATCTGTTACTATTAACTTTGTTCTGTTCTGAAGTGTTAGAAGAATTTACATTTTTTGATTTGCCTTCAGTAAAATTCGTAATCACACACCTTTTATGCTTCCTGCTGAAATTAATACTAATTACTTATATGACAATGTAAATGGAAAAATATTTCCTACAAATGTAGACTGTATTTGTGCAGAATGAAATGATTGTTAAGTATTCCAATTCACGTTTAGTTTCTGGATTATAATAAAAGATTTTAAAGAGGTAATCATGAACTATACGGTAAACCGCTGGAACATCTCCTATCATACAAATAACTAATAATAGTCTAACTTGTTCAGCCTCTACGCTTACACAGAATACTGCAAAGTGTCAAGTTAAACAACCTTCAAATGCATCTTCTATTGAACATAAGCGGTTCGTTCTCCAGCTTTGCGGTTGATTGATTTTTATTTATTACATAGTGCATTTTTTAGGGCTTAAGGATGTTCTTTTTTTGTTTTACATTAAACTGTAATTTGTACAGCAGAAAAGTATTAAAATGAAAAGTCTATTGTAATATCGGTGAAGCAAAATACATTCCTATTAGAAGATGAGCAAGGCTGCAAAGGATCTTCTTTTATTACTTTAAAAATAATAATTTGTATTGTAATGGCAAATGACTGTTTTCCTTTACACCCTTATGAGAATTCATTGAAATATTTAAATTTCAGAAATGCAGCAGAACGTGAGCGTCGAACAGAGGTTGGGAAAAAGTATGCGGAAAGTTGGGAATCGTTAGATCCAGCAATCATTAGTTCAAACCCGTCATCGAATGAGCGATTTCGTGACCATGCTAAAACGGCTCAAGAAAGGCAATTTGCTGTCTCTAGAGGTGCTGTTCCTTTTCGAATATTGAAGGATTAAAACTTCCTTCTTATAAAATTTCTTAGTTCTGAGTTGGTATAAAAGCTGTAGATAACTATTCCTTATAAAATTACTGTTGAACGTGGAATCGTTTTTTAAGCGAGGGTGTGTAGAGGTGATTTTTTGCAATAAACTTTATAGCGAGAAAAAAAAATTTTCATCAGAAGTTGAATAAAGAATTTTATAATTATTGAGTTTGTATTGGATAGCTGGTCAAAAAGAAGCTTGTAAATAATAAAAACGGTTTATAAAATATCAAATAGTCAGCAGAATTTAAGCTGACGAATAGCTATAATCGCAATTGTGAGATATTACAATAACGGGGATAGTTGAATCATCGCCGTTCAATATATTATGCATGAAATTATTACACTTTAATTTTTAAAATTGATCGATTGTAACAAATTCGACATTTTTCTAAGTAGTTTTTTGCAGCGTACTCATTTGCTGGGTATTTTGAAATTCTTTATTCAGATCTATAGCAACTGGAGGAAATTTATGAGATGTATTTCCAACACTTAAATTGAGAAGAAATTGCGAGATATCATGAAAAAGTGATACGAAGTATTGTTAAAAAATAAAATGAAGAAAAATGAAAAAGGAAAATTATTCTTGTTGAAATTGTATGCCATCATCTAACGAGCAAGTGTCCAAAGTTCTGGGTTCCCATAGGCTTCTGTTTTCCTAGAAAAGTGAAGCAGTGTCTCTTATCCATCTTTCGTTTTATTAATCATTGTTTGCATTATGTATTAAATATTCTATAGCGGAATTAGGATGTTTGATTCTGCTTAGGTTCTAAAGCTAAGGAATGATAAACAGTACTGCCGTTGCGGTAATTCAGTAAAAAAAATAGCATGTATCTATTGTTGTTATCATTAGTATTTGTGATTTCAGCCAAATTGAGCACTTCGTACGCTCCGACTTACAATCCACTTTCATCTGAATTGTAAGTTTGTAGTTTTTGAAGTTCTTGCTAACTGTAATTTTTTTTTCCATTGTTTAAGTAGCTTAATTTTTTCATTAAATGTTTGTTTGTTCATGTATGGATGTGCGTGTGTGTGTTCATATGTATGTATGTATGTATATCTGCATATGTAATTTTCTCTTCGTTCCTGAATTGGGCATGATATATTGTGTTTAGAAGAATTTTTTAGACTAAAACGTTATTTGAAATCATAAGGAAGATAATGTATCGCGATAACATCCTGTTTACATTTCAATTTATGCATGTTTATTGTTGGCGTGAATGACTTTCATACTTTTCAGCATAATATCAGAAACGAGAGTACATACCATTTCCGCTGCTTAAGGCTTTATTTGCTTGTTTTTCACTTTGAAAATAATTGTTATTTTCCGCGTCATTATTTTACTGAAATAGGTTAATAAATTTTCATATTTCGCTCACAGTTTCAGTTCCATCACAGCACCTAACTTATTTTCCACCAATACCATCATTATGTCACGGGTGTTGTTGGTGTTTGCAATGATACTGCTACTACTGATTCTCAGTGAGCTCAGGGTTTCACCATTATTCACGTATACTAATACTTTAGGAGCATTGCAACCAAGGTATTAAAATCGTCTTTAAGATAGATGAATCACTTCAACATTTTCTATCGTATTTCTTATGAAATTTAATAATTTTGAAATTCCCAATTGAAATAGGAAATTTTGCATGCTTATTCACTTTTTGTCAAGATTTTAATATTAATCTAAACATTGAAAAGTGAGTGGAATAACTAGTCGGTTTCGTTACCTTCTTATGCATGGCGTTTCATTCTTTTATTTTTTTAACCCATAAAGTTTGATAAGATGAGATAAAATTTTTTACTAATCACTTCACCTTTAAATTAAGTTAATCAAATTAACTTTAAATTAACTTAAATTAAGAAAATTAAAAATAATACTTAGGAATCTGAAACTGTCTTTCTATCTTCATCGATTAATTTATCATTAATTTATCTACAGTGTAAAATTATAGAATTTGCAAGATGAAAGCATGAAATAGCTATCATAAACTGATCTAATTTATTACTCATTTTTTTCTGCAAATTTCAAGATTTTCAGTCGGCGAGTGAAAACACTTTATGCATGCACAGCAGGTCACAATACCGAATTGTCCTTCCAGCCTGGACAAATTATTACTAACGGCTAGTTTTTTTCCTAAAATTGTATGTGCTTCTATTTAAGTAATACCTATTCTTTCCTAGATGCTACTTTTTTATCAGCAGATGCGTGTTTCAATTATGTCTGACTTTAGTGCAGAATACGATCTATACTCATTTAGTAATTACTTACATAAGCTTGTAAGTCAATATGAGTATTTACGGCTTTTTCTATAGATTATATGACGTGTGCTGTGAGTATGAATATCGTAAAAGAATTTGATATGGAGATTTTTTTTGAATTATATTCAGTTCTAAGCATAGTTTTTCATAACCAATATGACCTCTTTTTCATTATACCATGCAATTCAACTATTATTCACGAGTAATATGCAGAGCTTTCTAATTTTCCAAACCTCACCTTCTTAACAAAATTTTATCTTCAGTCTTTTGCAGTTTATGAATCAAAGGAAGATGGTTGGCTGATTGGAACTTTAAATGGGAAAACCGGTCTCATACCAGCGAATTATGTCGAACCACTTCCCTAATTTGGCAGCATTCTTATTACCGTTGTATTATCCTTTTTTTTGCTCTTGCTTTGTGCAATCCGTAGTAAGTAAAACCACTCGGCCATATATTCTTACATTAGGATTGGTATATATTCTTATTTTGCTTTTTGATTAACGATTATATATTGCGAGGATTTATTTATCATATCTAATTCTTTACTCAATTTTTTATTTGCTTCAAGTTTATTTCAACCTCAAAATTTAGGGTAACACGTGATTTTCTCATAAAAACGAGTTTCTCAAAAAGGAGATTTTATATGGATGTAAATATGTTTTGTGAAGCTTCAAAAATCGTAGTCAATTCAATCTCGACTGTAGTGAGATTAATCCATTTCGGATGTATTTTAGTCTCATTAGGTTAGCTTTGATCTCATGATAAATCTTCCCCACTTCTTTCTCTATGGTATCGATTATCGATTAGTAACGAACAATGTAGAAAATATTGGAATCCATTGTGGTGCTGCAATGGTAAAATGATCCAAGAAGGTCCTGGAATTATTGCGCGATTGTAGATTTTCCTTAATTGACTGTTTGTTGTGAACGAAAAGGTGAACGGTATCATGTGCATTCTTCTCATTTTCAATATCATGTTAATTCTTTTCGTCTATACTATTTTCGTTTGAAATGTATTTATTACTCTCACTTTTGTGTTATTTCCCTTCTTGTTCATTATCATTTTGTTTTCACCAATTAAAATTGGTGTTTGACGTGTATTTCTTGCTTTACTATTTTTAAAATTTTCAGTTTGATATGAATGCGAAATTATTCCTCATATATTTAAATTGTACTACTATTATCTGTAAATCATGCTATTCTCTCCATCTCTATGGTTGCTTTCCATGTGTAAATACAATTTTGATTACTAAATACAATCTCCTGTTATTTGTATTCACATAGTCTTTCACAACAACATATTTGCTTTTGCAATTCACGCAACATATTTTTGGTTTTGTTAATTTGAAAGCTAAATTGTGCAGCAAACCGCCGTAGCATACTCCCACCTAAATATCTCCTCCTTCATTCAACATTTCAAAGATTTTCACAAATTTCTAATTATTAATCTTTTCGTGGCAAGGAACGTAGTTTTTCAAGCATTATTCTAAAATTAGTGGATCAAATAATGGTGCTGATATGTCCAACATCAGGTAATATGGCATGATAGACAAGTGACTGGAGAAAATTTGATTAGTTATTTCATTAAATAGAACAAAGGATAGAATTATTATTTTATTACGCATGCCAGCGAGTTACCGGTTTATCGATTTCCCTCTGCTTGCAATTTTGATAGATTCTCAATTTGAATCTATAAATAATCTCATTTTATGAGAGCAGGATTATTTATACATGAGGATAAATAAAGTACGAAAGAAATTACCTGACTTTCTACTGAAGGTTTAATGCCCAGAACACGACAAAAAAAGTAGTAGAAACCATTCAGTGTCACCTCATTCGCATAAGATCCTTTGAAGCCATGAGTTTCACCTGAAATGTAACTTAAATACATGAACCATTGCAAACTGCAGAGTGCGAATGACATACAGAGGTAAGATAGAGCATTTCGTGATTTTTGCTGAAAAACAATTTTTTCCCCATAACATTATTGACTTAAAATTACCTTGAAAAACAGTCAGTGAAGTAGGTACTCCTTTCCTTTTTAATGCTTCATGTAACCGCAGACTTTGTGTGACTGGTACTACGGGGTCATCTTCACCATGGAAAAATGCAATTGGTGTTGAAAGCTGATCAGTGTGACTTAACGGTGATCGTTGCTCATAAAGGATACTCTCTTCCGGAAACTTACCAATGAGCTGTTCATTGTAACCAAGCTCAAATTTGTGGGTATCCTAAACGAAATTTTCTTCAATCATGTATATAAAATGCAATCTGTACACTATCATTCTATACACACCATAATCATTTTACTAAATTCTTATTATTTTCAAATTCAAACTCACCTTTGCCAAACCAATCAAGTCGCTCACACCGTAAAGTGAGGCTGCTGCACAAAATAAATCAGACTTTAAAATGGTGGCTAGAAGAAGGTAACCGCCCGCTGAGCTACCTATGATACATAATCGTTTCGGATCTACCCGCTTCTGGGAAATTAAATGATTTGCAGCATTAATCATATCATTCCTGTCAGCAATACCCCAATTACGTCGTAACATATTACGGAAAACTGTCCCGAATCCTGCAAATTTTGTAGTATTTCCACTCCATTTCCATGTCTTCAAATATTCCAATGTTATTGTGTTTATCTGTATGAACTCTCAAGTGTTCAGGTAATTTACAGTTACTTTTCAAGTAAAATCAAAACATTAGGACTCATAATATTAAATATCGAACCAGTGGAACCGCGATAATTCACATCACAGACAGCGAAACCTCTCGTGGTTAAATACTGGATTCTCATATCAAGAGTATTCGAAGAATAAGTTGTCGGACCGCCATGTGCAACTAGAACAATGGGTGGTAAAGTGCCTTCTGGAGCTACATATGTTTTGGACTGAAACAATTTCGGTGATAAAACAGAAATGAATGTTTTTAACTCATATGTTGGTACTTAATTGAATCGTGGGAATTTAAGAAATGGATCATCCAAATAAAATAATCCAGTGAAACATGCTGATCAAACATGTAGAGCAGCATTATAAACAGGTCTTTGAAGTTACAAAAGAGGTTCTAAAAAAAGATGCAAATCAAAAAATCAATAAATTCTTGTTCTTTTGAATAAATACTAAACACTATAAAAAATTTACAACCATTCCGCTTAGAATCCAAATTTAAGAATTTTTTTCTCTGAAAGGTACGAATTTTTAAATGAAATTTTAGTGAAAAAGCATATCATCTGGTGAAAATTCTTACAAACGGTGGATAAAACCAGGCTTGTACAGTGATACCATCTGACTGAAAATGCGTTGATTCCGGCATTGAAATGTCAAATCTATCAATATCAGAGGAAGATCGTGATTCTCGGAGAACATCCACCTATATATGATATTTATAGCCTGCTGAAAGCTAATCTACGGCGAGCTAATCTATTTATTTTCTACTAAAAGAGCTCACGAAATTGATCTGATTACTATTTGAACGATATCGGTTCAACTATTTTACTTAACAAATGGTAATTCTTTACCCAACCAAAAAATTTTCCCTCTTTCAAACATTAGGAAATGTTTCAAAAGGTAATAATAAAGCAAGAATACGAAATACTTCACAAAGCAAAAAGAAAAGTGACACGGAAAAAAACGGAAAAAGCTACATATCATCTATCCACTAAATGTTTTGAAGGATACTAACTTGCTCTGTATTGAGATGAATTCTGATTACTGATGAGGATTTAGTCGGACCTGAGGCAATCGCATAGGCAGTACCACTTTCATCTAGAGCAAGGTACTTGAAACTGGTGTAGCAAGAGCAATCAAGCGCGTTCGCTTTTTTATTCCATTGCTTATATACCAATTTTCCAGAAACATTCATCAAAATGCCTACAACATTACCAACGTATGTAAATTCTACCGCTATAATACAAGAAATATCAATAATTATAAAATATCTTCACCTAGAAGTAAAAATAATAAGCAAATAATTTCATATAATTATAAACATTCTGTTTAGAAAAATATCGATGTAAAAAATTAATGTTTAATCACAAAATGTAACTGAAAATAACCCTTTTTATTCATAGTAAAATGCCGATCAGCAAATTGCCAAAGCGGAGCACCAATTTCGGCATCAACCGGAAATAAATTTTGGCCCAATTTACATTCAGATATGTTGACCTAAAAAATAGGACTTTATAAAAATTAGTATTCTATGTTAATATCTAGCAATGAAAACCCAATTTTATTGGATCAGGCTAAAATATAAATTCGCAAGGTAATTTTTTTTGGAGAAATATATATCGCCTATGAAGAAATTCTTTAATATAGTTAAAGTTGGAAAAAAACCTCGTATATATTCCACCAATTAGTATGATCTGAAATTAAATATAAATTGCCAGCTGAACTCCACTCCGGACTTTGATAATTGACACCTTCACGAGAAATTCGGCACATCTCATCAATATCACCATTATCTTTAATTGAAGAAATAACAACTGTTGTTTCGTCCCATGGCTGTGAAACACGAATAATTAAATTTCAAATTTTGATACAGGTAATCTCCCTTAATTTTCACTATTTTTACAAATTTTTATTGCCAGTTTAAATAAATTATTGAATAAGATCCACTTATATTAACGTGACATCAAACAAAGAATACTGCATTCAATGATGGAAGATTGTGTTGTAACAGAAAATTTCTCACCATATTCGGCACATTCCATTCCATCCATGTGAACCACTGTCCGTCAGGACTTATGCGAGGAAATGCGTAAAAGTCTGCACCAGTGACCTAAGAATACTTGGATGTAATGTTTTACAAATTCATTTTACAGTTTTTATTTAAAAAATAAAGCTAAATTTAAACTAAAAAACTTCAAAGTAAATCTACTTAAAGTTACTGACAATTGGCTGAACGGCACCTTCTACAATTCGTACGATCATATTTTCCACCTCATTCCCAGAATGCACTTCATAAACAGCAAATAAGATACCCTGAAATTTATTACTGACTAATTAACCAAACTATTTATGAGAAATATAAATTTCTATGAAACTACAAAATCACACCACCATTAGACAGGCTAGCCGTATTAAAATATTATCAACTAATACTTTCTCAATATATTTGAAAACACATAAACTACCCTATAATAACATAGATCTGCGAAACGATGTGAACGATCACCAGCAACAATCAACTCGGGTTCACTATCCGCAGCTACCTGCTTAAATATGCCATCCGGAGTGATGTAATAAGGAATATCATCGACAATAATGAAAGAACCACCACCGTATTCATGTACTGAAATTAAAAAAGAAGTAAATTATACAAAAAAGGAGTAAAAAAGATTTAAAACTCCTACTTCCAAACTAGTTTATATATGCCACCTAATAAGAAAATATACGAAGTTGATGTGTTAAGTTCACCTTCTCATAATGAGCAATACTTGTATTTTTTTTAGAATCATAAACTATAAGCCTACAGAATTTTTCTAAATGATGAGTAAATGTTAATTACCTGTATTCTTTACATTAATATATTGAGGAGACCATTCGATTATTTTATCGTTATCTTTTCTTACCTGAAATAATGCTTGCCGTCCAGTGGAAAACTGTGATTCCACCCAAAATACTGAGTCTAAAACAGTATGTTCATGAAAATATACCATAACATACAGCACACAGCATTTAACAGCATACATTCATCAGTAATAAAAAAAAATTTAACTGCGAGATAAATAGAATAACTACATATCCTCATTAAGCCAAGACGATATCATACGTGGTTGATTTGAAATTAACCGAATCATTAGCTAATGAATTAAATAGGATGATTTGATAATTATCAATGATCTTGGTAACGATTCTACTAGTGTCCAATAAACAGATATATTCCAGTATTCTATACTACTTGTAAAACCATTAAACATTTATTATTAGTATCACCAACAACATAATTAATGATCTTGAATGATAATAATCAAAATTTACTTTCACCACAGTGTAGCTCAGAAATCATTTTACAATTTCCACTGTTCAAAATACTTGCATCAATGAGACTCATCCAACTTCCATATTCAGCTATCATTTTTTGTTTATGGCTCATCGTATCCAGGATTCAATTATTACTAGTAATAATAATAATAATCAGGAATCTGAAAATAATATGAAAAGTATGACACTGCTAGACATCAGTGATCAATGAATTCTGTATTCTGTTATATAAATTTCCATATGTACGCCACTTCCTCCTCTCGTATTATCAGAAAACACTAATTTCCCCAAATTAAGATTGATATTCCCTATAATCAGTACAGTATGTGATATGAAACAAAATATTTCTTGAGATAAACAAACCTCGCTGGTACATTGTGATACTCATTCTATTCTAACAACTAACAAAATTATAACATCAAACAACTTCCTACGAGAGGCAAAATAGATTCAAGGAAGTAATTATTTTTGCATTTATTTTCAGTAATTACTACTTTTCATTTCTAAAAAAAGTAATTTTTTTGTTTACCGTACTATGCAATTATCTCTCATAAAACAATTAAGGTACAATCCAATTAAATTATTGCTACTCTACTCGGTCCACAATGTGATACACAGTTTCACATCCGTTGCATAGAGTTGGTATGAAACTGAAGAAATCTGGAACACTTCTTAGCTGGGCTGTACATAGGTAGTGTAATACAGGTGCAGTTAGGGCGGTTACAGCATAGAACAACGCCAGCTAATCAGACTTATGTGTGATTAATTTGATATCGACCAACCTGGAGTTTTAGCATACATGGAAACTCAAATTTAACCCATGTATTTCGCAAAATTGATCAAAATGCTGAGTTTAGGAGCTAAATAACTTTTACTTCTGCAGTTTTCTTTCTTTGCATAATTATTTCCCATAAATCAGTTCTCTGCATGTGTACATATCATTTCTTTATATGAAATCTCCCACTGCTTAATTTGCAATTGCATTGATATTTTAGCAGGTTTGCGCGCATCATTCAGTGGCGTTTTACGATTTCAAAATACAGCCTATTGTTTTTCCAGACAACACGGTGCTATATTTTGACATGAAATAAAACTGAATAATAATATAAAGAATCAATTTGTTACAGGTTATCACCAAATATGGCATCGATTCTCTGTTTGAATCCTAAAGCCGAATTAGCCCGCCATGCGGCGGCATTAGAATTAAACGTGAGCGGGGCAAAAGGACTGATGGAAGTAATGCGTACCAATCTCGGGCCTAAGGGAACAATGAAAATGTTAGTTTCATTTGGAGAAAAAATGGATAAAACAGAAGCCAAGATCTGACATGTCGTCATACTTTGTGTAATATGATTACAAATTCAGGTCGACGATTATATTTACTTTTGATTGTTCGTTTCATGTCTTACAGGCTTGTGTCTGGTGCAGGTGATATCAAATTGACCAAGGATGGTAATGTATTACTACATGAAATGGTCAGTTGATTATATCTGAGATTTCGGTCGTCTTCATCTTGATGGACAGCGTTGATAATCTTGCATAAAGAAGCTGTAAATTTTTTTTCTTAACTTTTTATTTAAATAATATTTGCTTGCAGCAAATTCAACATCCAACAGCTGCTATGATCGCAAAAGCTACAACCGCTCAAGATGATGTGACTGGTGATGGCACCACTTCTACTGTTCTTTTTATAGGAGAACTTCTTAAACAGGCTGATCTTTATGTTTCTGAAGTATGCGTAAAAGAACTATTAATGCAAGAGTTTTGTCTTTTTTTTTTAAAGATTTTCATTTTTGTTTCATGTAAATATTTTAGCATCATTTATGTTATTTCAGGGTGTTCACCCAAGACTAGTTACAGAAGGCTTTGAATATGCAAGTAAGAAAACTCTTGAATTTTTAGAAGATTTCAAGCAGACACCAAAAGTTGACCGTGATCTGTTGATCGAGGTATTTATTGGTAAATATGATATCCCAATTTATTTCACTTAGACACATTTATTTTGCTCTCAAAAATTTTTTTAATGGGATTTTATTCCACCCTGCTGTGACGAATTTCTCACTGATACTACAAAAAATAACTACGAAAAAAAATCTTACGATCTTTAGCGTTTAGACATCTTCTTCCATACCTCATATCTTACTCATCTCTCTCTTTCGCTCACATTTTCCGGAAGGAAGGGGTTCTAACAAACAGGTGATAGGTTAGAAGTAAAAAAATTTTATTTAGTCAGCTTTGCTAAGGAATCTTCATCTTCAGCTATGTTTAATTATTTTCTGTTAAAGGATTAATTCATCATTTGAAGAGAAATTGCATCGATTTTTATGTAGGTTGCACGGACCTCACTGCGAACAAAACTTAATCAAAAATTAGCTGATCACATAACGGACTGCGCTGTGGATGCTGTATTAGCAATACGAATTGGAAACGATTTACATCCAGATTTGCATATGATTGAAATGCAGGTGAGTTTAACCGCTCTAAAAATGAATTATAGGTATCAAGTTAATGGAGATAAGATACATATCATTAAAAGGATGAGTTTATTACTTCTTTTCATTTGGTTGTTTGTTAAAATGGATAAATGTAAATAATTATGCTTGAAAAACATGGATTTTTGAAGGATATGGTAAATAAAATGTAGTAAATGAAATTGATTTGCAGGAAATGCAACATGAAAGCGACATGGATACTAAATTGATACGTGGATTAGTTTTGGATCACGGCGCTCGACATCCTGATATGCCAAAAAATCTCAAAAATGCTTTCATTTTAACATGCAACGTTTCGTTGGAATATGAAAAAACGTCATAGTTTTTTATTCATATTCTTACTTCACCGTTCCTCATGCGTTATCTCACTTGACTTAGTTCTGCTGTCTTCATCGATAGTATTCCTAATGAGTTTGCAAAACGCTGGAAAATTGCTTAGTATTTTTTTGTATAAGCTTACTCTTCAAAATATCATCACGAGCAACGGTATTAATGTTAGATGATGCAAAGTTCTTTCAATTATGAAAAGAATTATTCATCCATTTTCAGCGAAGTCAATTCGGGGTTTTTCTACAAATCAGCATCTGAGCGAGAAAAACTTGTTGCTACTGAAAGAGAGTTTATTATGCGGAGAGTCCAGAAAATTGTTGATCTGAAAAAGAAGGTGTGTGATGAAGCAGAAAAAACTGATGGAAAAAAACGTGGTTTTGTAGTGATTAACCAGAAGGTTCGTTGTTGCTTTCTGTATGGCCCTAGTAAGCTTTTGTGAAATTTGAAAAACAGGAAAAATTTTAATGTTTATTTTAAAATACACAAAATTACAGGGTATTGATCCACCATCATTGGATATGTTAGCGAAAAATGGTATTTTGGCATTGCGCCGAGCAAAGCGACGTAATATGGAGCGATTGCAATTAGCGGTTGGGGGTGAAGCAGTGAATTCAGTTGATGATCTCACAGCAGATGTACTTGGACATGCTGGTACAGTTTATGAGCATGTTTTGGTAAGTTTAAGGATAACTTCCAGAAGTTGTTGGTGCCATTGTCCTAA
Source organism: Cruorifilaria tuberocauda (assembly GCA_013365365.1). NCBI lineage: Eukaryota > Metazoa > Nematoda > Chromadorea > Rhabditida > Onchocercidae > Cruorifilaria > Cruorifilaria tuberocauda. Next base: position 21,919 of record JABVXU010000629.1, read on the forward strand.
TTCATTAGAAATGTTCATAAAATTAAGATTTAATATTGTAAGATTGATAGGCAGATCATGATATCGATCCAGTGAATTATGATATTCTAATATTTTGAAGTGAGTAGTTTTATCATTAAAAATAATACTAAAATATTCCAATAAATATATCCTGATATATTTTCGCACCACCTATACTGCTATCACTGTTTCAATGTTTTTGGCTTTAAGTTTATCTTACATCATTCATTGCGAAATTATAGTTTTGCATTTTTCATTTCTATGTTTTTCTGTAATCTTGATAAGATATAGTTTCGTAAGAACAGTGAGATAAAATTATGAATAAAATTTATCAAATTTTTTATAATGCCGTTTATTAATGATTTTTATCTACAGGGTGAAGACAAGTACACGTTTATTGAAGATTGTAAAGACCCGAAATCAGTAACCATATTATTAAAAGGACCCAACAAACATACAATTACTCAAATTAGAGATGCTCTTCATGATGGCATTAGAGCAGTTTTCAATACGTACAGTGATCGTAAGTTCATGTAAAAATATTCAGAAATATTTTTGTCTCTATTTTTATTTCAGTTGTATTAATCTAAAAACATAGTCTTGAATAGATTAAAGAAATAATTTAGGAATGGTTTCATAAATCTGTTGAAGAATAGGCACAGCTTGTGGTGGTATCGTGAAAAGGAGTATTTCATTTTAGATGTTTCATAGCTTATATCATTCTTCTTATCTATATGCATTTTCCCTATAAATTCAGTAAATGTGTGCCATTTGTCGGCATTGCAGAAGCAATTGTACCAGGAGCTGGTGCTTTTGAAATTGGTGCACACTGCATGTTAAAAAATGAGATAAACAAAGTGAAAGGCCGAGCTAAGTTGGGAGTGCAGGTAAGTAAAATTACGGTTACAATATAGAAAATTTTGTGGAATTTATTTATGAAATATTTTGTCAGAAAAAATATATCTTCAGAGGACCTGCTTTATATAAACAAAATCACTTTCAATATCCGTTTTTTTTTCAATGTTTTAGGCTTATGCAGATGCACTGTTAGTAGTTCCAAAAACACTAGCAACGAATGCGGGATTTGACGCACAGGAAACAATAGTGAAATTAATAGAGGAACGGATTGCTTGCAAGGGTAGAATGCCAATTGGCTTAGACATCACGTCAGGCGAACCGTGCAATCCTCAGGTAGTGCTGTTTTATCATAGTTGAGAGTTTTGAATGTGGGAATTCATCTAAATTTTATAGGACTTAATTTTTCTAAGCCTCTTCTCAAATAAAATTAGATTTCAAAATTCGAAATCTAAGAAAATGAATCTTAGTAACGGAGATAATATATTTTTTTCTGTCGAAGAAACTGAGGCAGGAAATGTTTGTTTGCTTAAAGGATATCATCATCTGAATTCCGAATCATATCAAACAATATAAAAAGACTACACTACACAAGTTATTTAAAAAATTAGGCAGTGGAGCTGTGTGAGAAGATCAAAATATGATCATATTCTATGCTAGATTATGCTGCCATCAGGTATAGTGGTGCATTCGGTGATGGGCTAAGATGACATTAAAAAAATCTGGAGCGAGAGCTGCTAAGTTAAGATTTTATATGGATTTTTATTGAAATATGTAATATGTATGTAATTTTTAGGGTATCTGGGATAATGTTGTTGTCAAGCAGCACAGTTTAGCATCAGCATGTGTTATCGCGTGCAATTTGCTTCATGTTGATGAAGTGATGCGTGCCGGCATGACAAACTTGAAAGGCGGTAAATGAGTGGAAAATTATCGTCATGAAATGCCCATTTCCTTTCTTTATTGTTTTACTCATTTCATTATTAAAATTGCTGAGCTGCGATATAGATTGGTAGACTCTTGTTCATGATACGAACTTCTAGCAAAATTTCTGGAAAAGATTTCCTTTAGTTTTGCGTTTCTTTGCACTCTTATCTCTTCTTAATATTCCATTCTCCATGAACAATAATCTGAGATTCTTAATAACTCAAATAAGTTATATTTCTCCATCAAAGAAATGAGTCAAGAAATATGTATTTGCTTAATTTTCAATAAATGTTGATTGCAAACAATAGCATAGTTCATTCTGCATCATATATTTACTTTTAACAAAGGAAAAAAATGTGAAATAAGTTAAATGGAATGATGTACAACTGCTTCATACTGTCTTAATTCCGTTAGATCCTTCATCGCCATGTGACCATTTCTGTCGGATACCCAACGACCATTCATTCCTGGTATACGACTAGTTGGTTTGCCCCAGGTCATTCCGCGAAATAGTAACACTTCATCTACTAAAAAGGAAGGATGTACTCTCCTTTAATTTTTTTGTGCAGTATTTTTTATTTATTACGACGCTTTTCGGAGAGCTGCTTGCGTTGTTCAATTTATTCTAAAAGGTCAAGCTCGCAATTCAGTTTTTAGCTTTAGAAAGCGATTACCATCGGACCACATGGCATATACATGATCAGCTTCCCGATTCGGATCATTATTTAAATTCTCCAAAAAGACGGAATAGTTTTTTTGTTTGCATTCAGCATCCGGGTATGCACAAATTAACTGAAAAAAGACCTTTTTATCTAGTTGAAGATGCATTCAATTACAAATGACTATTTAATGGTCATCCAAAGAAATTTGGGCAACAGTGTTGGAAGTTTAGATTGGACGAATTTACAATAATGAATACCTGATCCTCACACGTATATCCAGGATACAAACCATCCAAAGCATTGCACCACGCCGGTATTGTTTGTGCCAACTGACAAACGCAAAGACCATAATTGGCACCAGAAATGCCCAAAAATGTATCAACTCGATGGCCCAAAGGTTTCCCAAGAACGCAATTTCCATCAGTTGCTATGAGGTTGCCACCTTTTAGAACTTTCCTAAGAAGATGCCCTTGATGTATTATGACCTCTTGTTTCGCTGTTATTAAATTAAATTTATTAATTCAAAATGAAAGTTAATGGACCTACTTGCATCAAATTATTTAAAACTCTGTAATGCGTCATTTTAATTTCTAATTACTTCTTAATTAATATTAATTGTTTGCCCAAACGCAATTTTAGTTGAAACTTTTAACTTAATATTAGTAAATTTGGTCGCTTCTTTATTTCAAAAATTTTTAATGGCTAATATTTTTACCTTATATCAAATGTTTTCCTATTTCTGTTTTTCGAGAATTAGTGCTTAATTAACCGAAAAATTCGTTAACTCCAAGAAACCTTTTATTAACACTTTATTAAATCAAAGTAAAATATTAGCAGACATTTAAGATTACTCATTACAGCTCCTGATACCTCCTACTAACACAATTGTATACTAGCCTTCAGGATCATCGATGCAAATATGGGGAAGTTAAATTCTTGAATCGTTTACAGAACATTCTTTCTTCGATCGAATAAACAGAAATGCTACTTTTATTTGAAAACCAATTCAGTATTGTTGTACAAAATGTTGTCTATTGTTAAAAGTACAGTAAAATTTATAAGAGTTCATAAAAAATTAACCTCATTAGTGGTACTGCCAGAGAATGTGCAATAACATCAACCTTTGATGCACCAGTGTAATCCAATACAGCAATTAGAAATTTTCTCAAATATATAAGGTTTGCACAGGTGTGCATAGTGCTATAGGTAGTCAAAATGCTTCCACCTGCCCAAGTGTCACCCCAGGTTGTTGCATATAATTCAGCTGAAGTATAATTTTGCTCCAAAAAATACTGAATTGATCGTGACCATCCGGTTGCTAGAGGTGGTTGTATATATAATGCTGCGTCGGCGTTGCCGTGTACAAAAATTACTGGCTCCCGTGTTATCTGCAAATAGTTTCGTTCCAAGATCGGAATCCTTTAAATTTAACTCTGATCTAAACTGTTTCTGAAAATATAAAGTTGGAGATCTTTTTCCTTTTTTTAGTATGTATGGCTGAAAGAAGATGACTAATTTTCCTATCAAAATCAGTTCTTGAAAAGAATCAAAGTCTACTGATTCCTGTCAATCTACATTCATTAGAAAATGAAAATACAAAACAAAATTCCGCACTTTTTGACCTTTTTTCTTTCTGCCACCGAAGCTACCGCTTGGACCGATATCTGGCCTATCAAAATTTAAGCCTTCATAGCCATTAGCCACAAGCCAATTTTGGAAATCATCGGTAAGTGGTCCGCTCGGTCGACTTCGACTTTGTCCTTTTATCAATGAAAATAGGTGTAATATCAGAATCCAAATACGCCTATAAAGAAATCTCCATCAGTCACTCCGAATGTTATTTCCATAAGTAAACGAAATCTGACTGTTGATCAAATTCTCCAGTAATCAGTATTTATGTTATATGATATTCACATAGTGATTCCTTATGAATACTTGACTATACATATTTCCAGAGTAAAACATGTAACATTCCTTCTTCATCTTGCTCCCACTATCTCCAGTATTAAAAATAAATTTGAGGGAAAAAGGAAAACTCACATAAGAGCGTTGAAGTGTTTGAACAGAGATCGAGTTAGAAATTCTTCAACTGAAAGTGAATTTTCACTGAAACAAAGATTTTGTGACTGACCGATAGGCGGATGAGAAATACTGCCCCTAATATCTCTCTGTACATAACGAACCGATGATGGTATGAATTTTCGCCCTGAATAGATGAGCAGTGGACAATTCAAATGGATAAATTGAAGTTGCGATTGTGGTGTATCCAGAATGACCAATAAACCCTTTCTTGTTTTTCCCTTTTCCTATCTTATCGGGTAATTCATTACCCATACATCAAATATCATAGTGCATAAAACACTATCGTTACTCTATAACAATTACTTCTATATCAGCTGCTGCCACTATTTCTATTTTGGCAGTATAATGCGACCTTTTGGTAATGGATTAAGGTTTCCAAACTAATTGCTCACTATTCACATTCCATGATAAAAATTCATCCATTCCATCTTACGAATGATTCCAATGAATTTCGCTTATTTGAGAAACCATCTTTCGACTTCTCTTAAATTGTTAGCATAATGGTAAAAGAAATACTTCGATTTTCCCTAATAATTCATTTTTGAGTAGAAGGCATCTATAAGAACCTTGTCGTTCACATTCAAAAATTAAAAGTTAGTTTAGTGATAGCCAATTTATCAAATTCAACTCCATTTCTGTTTTCCAGATCAAATTCTGACGCTTTTCCTGTATCGTAAGAAGTAAGTATTGATGAAGGTTTCCATTATAAAGTCACAAATACGGTAAGCTTAAAGGTAAAGGTATTAAATAAATCTTTTGAGTCGCATTAGCATGGTAAAGCATGATAGCATTATAAAGAGCCTCTAAGATGTAGCTTTCTGAAGGTTCAATCGTTTTTCCAAATAACATTTTCGTGAAGATAGTTTATAGGTGGAGGGAAAGATTAATCAATATAGCATCTTTTCATTGAATGTTTGAAGATCCCTTGATTTTAATCAGATACAATCAGTCATTATGTATTTCTCTTCACTTTACTCACTTTCAGCCAATGACAAGGAAGAAATCCCATGTATCATTCAATTTTTTCTCTTCTGATCCCATGTATCATTCCGAAAAATCCTTTCTGATAAGTGCTAGATAAGATCGATATGATGAACGTGTACTAGTTTGGAATTACTAAAGCTTATTTGTAAAGTAATATTTCCTCCAGTGATGAGAATAAAATTTGAAAAGTTTTTGAAGCATTAAATGATATGATGATATTCATATTATTATTTCAGCTTGCAGAAAAAACATTCTAGAAACGATAATTTTAAATATTTTTTCGTCGCTCTTTTAATTTCTAATTTTTCTAATTTTACTATTTTTCAGAGTTTACTGAATTTTGCCATAAATGAAAATGATATCAAGAGAATCCAAAAAACTCACCATTGTTAAAGTTTGCAATATGAAATGATCAATATTAATTTAAACAGTCATTTACATATCATCTGAAATTTTATTTAAATAGGATACAGAATTCAAGAAGTGCAAACAGCTTTTTCCGAAAACAACACTAATTACAATAAATCTTTATATAAAGTTATACTTTCTTGTTCATATTTACCTACTTCTATGGCACTACATGTAACTTTTACAAGCTTCACCTTCACAAAACAAACCTCTAACTTTTAACGCAAAAAGTAAAACCGAGGAAAACATAAGATGATTAAAAAATGAGAAATTTGATATTCCTAAAAAAACAAAACATTAATGATTTAGTTTTTCTTCTGTTTGTCCATGATAAGGACAAAGCTCGGATATCACTAATAATTTTATGGCATTTTAGAAAGTATTATACGAATTATAAGTAAATCTAATAGCAGTAAATATTTAATAAATACAAGTAAAAACTTTTAGCACAAGAATGGATCTTTCAAAAATCCGTGAACTGAGGATTACAAATAAAGTAATAGGTTCAAAAACTTATGAAGTGCAATATTTTCCCTCTATCTAACCGAAGTGATGAAATTGAACAAACGAAATGGTTCTGAAAACAGAATTCGAAGTTCTCCATTTAAATTTTGTTTCCGTAACTTTTTTAAACAATGAACTGTTGCAAAGATCTTTGTAGAATATTCTAGACTGCCATTTTCTTCAAGAGTACTTCTTCCTGAAATCGAAATTCAATACTTGCAAATTTGAAATTCTGAAACTTATGAAATTCATTACTGCAATTGGATCATTTAATTCATTGCTAATGTTTCACCGTTTATATTCAAATGGCATTTTTTAATGAATTCAATATACTATGTTCTAATTTCGATTTGCTTTATAATTTCCAGTCATTCTTTTGTTGACGAATATTTATAAGATAGAGTAAAAAAAGCTTAGCTTTATACATCATGCAGTAATTAACTTAGTTAACTCAGAATGGTATTCAAATTATTTCAGATTAATTTTAGAAATAAATTAACTGCTATAGATGATGCTAAATTAATACATGAAAAGAAAGAAAAATATTGACGAATTGAAATTTGCTATTCTCTGGGATCATTATCTCTCATTTCATGTGAGTTTACTGAGTGGAAAAGTGTGTCGGGGGATTATTCATTACGTAAAGCTCTGTATCAGAATTAACTCAACAATAGTAAAAATACAGATACAGGAAGGATGGCAGGAAGCAATTTATCCTCACAGTAATGAATGATGATAAGATAGTGATATTTTGAATAATTTAATAAAATCTTAGATTTGGGAAAATTTTCAGATGCATTTCATGAAATTTTACAGCATTTGAAACTGATCCGTGAATAAATTATGAAATAGGTAAAAAAACAAGCCGAATTTCTCTAAAATTCATAAAAATGCAAACTCCACATAATTCAAATTGAAATTAATGAGCTTCAAACAAAACAGATGAATCCTATTACCATCAACGAAAAATCTCTAATATTTCCCATTTAAGCTCTGATTTTCGTTAGCAAAATTTTATTCTGTTAATACACATTGAGAATCGATATTAATGAAAAAAAAATTAGAATATAATAACTGGTTTATTGACTTTAATCTTTAATAATTTACTTAAGACATTTCAATATCAGTAAAAAGTTTTTTCTGCAAAATATCTATATGTTATTTAAGCCTTCCATGATGTGATGGTGGTAATTCATTCATCATAGTAAGCAGGATAGTGATGGAATTATCAAAAAAAGATATCCTGCTATCATTTTAGGCTTTAAGATAACAATCATTGGTGATTATCTGACTCTAAATTCATTATCAAACTCTTATACAACAAATACATTTCTTTTATGTTTGGGGTTGAAATTCGGTCACAATACAAAAAATTATCGTCAGTTATTTTAAATTAAACTTAAACTCTAACAATCCCTGCAAAAAATGACGAATCTCAACAATATGTTAGTTATTCGCTTCATTTCTTCATATCAGTTTAGTATCATTCATGTCATGTTTTTCTTTCAAAATTGACATGAAATAGTTAAATATATCATCCAACAACCACTTATTATATGATAATTAAAGATCACACTTTTCTAAACTGTGTTTTATAAGTAGTTACCAATAAAAAAATTACTGTCCAGAAAGTAGAGATAGTTGGTTTTGTTGCGTTTATATGT